>PVIH01009922.1:0-19205 GCA_004025045.1 Sigmodon hispidus | reverse complement strand
AGATTCATCACTTTCTGGATTTTGTGAAACAGATTTACAAGGAGCTTCCTAAAGTAGTGGTATGTTTTTGTTAAAGTTTGCATTTATTTATTTACCACCTGTCCCAAAGGGAATGTGGAGAGTTTTAGTTGAAGAAGTGACTGGAGAGGGGTTTCCAGTTTTAGGATGGGGAAAGGAAATACAAGACACACTGTTGCTATCACTGTCTTCTTTCTGTGTAGAACCGCTACTTTGAGAATCCTCAGGGGATCCCTGAGAATACAGTGCCTCCACCAGAAATGGTTGGTATGATCACGACAATTGCCGTGAAGGTCAATCCTGAGCGTGATGACAGCGAGACCCGGACGGTGAGCATTCTTCCTTTCCTCCTGATGGCTTTGTCTCGATGTTTGTGTTCTCTCTCTAAATCTGTGGTTTCTCTATTTGGTAGAGGAAAAATGAGATAATTTACACCATTTGGTTTTCTCTTTTCTGTTTCCTGTACCTGGAGGCTTAAGTCTGGTCCTCCCATGTATCTTGGATGTGGAAAAGGTGAACCCTTGGGCGTCAGTGATGTTTGGCTGTAAAGGCTAGCCCACTGAGAAACTCTGGGGTTTCTTTCTGGCAAGAGCAGCGGGTTAGGTGTGGGTGCAGAGAGATTCTGATCTGCCAGAAGTCCTTTAAGTTTCCTGGGCCAGAGAGCACCCAGATGGTGCCCTAGCCCCACTCTGGTTTCCTGATTTCCCCATCGTGAACCTTCCCCTCAACCTTGTTTTTCTTGTTTTTATCTGGAAATCTGTCTTGGGCTTTGCAAAGGTAATTCCAGTGTTGAGTGTCACGTAGGAGAGATGTGGTGACCTTTTGCCGTGACTCATTTTGGGGACTGAGTTCAGAATGTTTTACTGGGACTAGGGGCATGTGTCTATTGGAAGAATGCTTGCCTGAATGCAGGAAGACCCCAGGGCTTTGTCTTCAGCATTGGGTCAGCTGAGCATGTTGGTACCTGCCTGTAATTCTAGCACTAGGGAGGTGTGGGATCAGTTGAAAGCTCACCTCAGCCTCATAGCAAGGTGGATGCTAGCTTGGGCTACATGTCATAACCTTTTAAAGGCATTTTAGCATTTGTGCTTGTACTGAAACAAGGCTTCAGCTTGTGCTGAGGAGAGCCAAAGACTCAGTCCATTGCTCACTGGTTGTGTGCGTCTGGCTTTCTTCATGTCTTGAGAGTTCTCGGTGCGCTTGTTCAACTCTCCCCTGGATTCACTATAAGCATTTTTCTGCATATAAATATTGTTAAATAAGGGGCTGGAGAGATGGCTCAGCGGTTAAGAGCACCGTCTGCTCTTCCAGAGGACCCGGGTTCGATTCCCAGCACCCACATGGCAGCTAACAACTGTCTGTAGTTCCAGTTCCAGGCAAACACCAAGGCAAATAAATAAATAAAAGTGTTTTTTTTTAAAAAAAAAAATATTGTTAAATAAAACCTGTAGGCTAAATTGGACTCAGTTTTTCATGTTCTTTTAAGTCAGATAGTAGCTCTAAAAGCTGGCACACACTTTTACTACCAGCTCTTAGGAGGCAGAGGCAGGCAGGTGGGTGTTTGTGAGTTTGAGGCCAGGCTGGTGTACATTATGAGACCCTGTCTCAAAAAGAAAAAAAGAAAAGAAAAGAGGAAGAAGATTGGAGGATGTGGTAGCGGGATCGCTGTGAGTTACAAGTTCACCTTGGCTAAGTAGTGAATTCTAGGCCAGCATGGGTTACACAGCGAGACTCTTTCAAAAACCAGACAGCTGAGCCTGGTGTTGCATGCTCACAATCCCAGCATTTAGGATGCAGAGGCAGGAGAATTACTATAAGTTCGAGATCAGTCTAGAGTATATAGGGAGACCTTGGCTCTAAACCAGGCTTTCTACCCTCAAAGAAATACCCACACCCCAAGATTTCTTAGGGGATTAGATTTCTTAGAGGATCTGTTTGGATTCCTCAGCCATCAAGATTTTGCCTTCTGTACGGTAGGTAACAGGTCTGTGTACTTAGTTTGGACTCTCCACAGATATTCAGGATGTGCCAGTGTGTCTGTTCAGTGTTCCTTAGTAGGACCAGCTGGACTTGCAGGTGCCACAGAGCTGATGGCTGCCTCTCTTTGCATCTCACAGCATTCCATCATTCCTCGAGGATCACTTTCACTCAAAGTCCTGGCCGAGCTGCCCATCATTGTTGTCCTAATGTACCAGGTATGTGTTCCTCTTAATCATTGGGTTTTCACGTGAAAGTTCATGCCTTATTTCCTTCAGGGAATAAGATGTACATGAAAGCTACATACTTGTGGATGCAGTACATCCCAAGATCGTTCTGTGGTAGGTGAATGTAGAAGCTCTGAACCCTGCTGTTTCCCTTTAGCTGTACAAACTGAACATCCACAACGTTGTTGCCGAGTTTGTGCCCCTGATCATGAATACCATCGCGATCCAGGTCTCTGCACAAGCCAGGTAAGTCTTGTGTTAGACCAAGACGACGCTGATGGCACAGTGCTCTTTTCAACCAGTAATGGCCATTGCCCTCATTCTTGATGTGAGAGCTATGAGTGTTACAGTGTCCTTAGACCTATGTGCATTTTGACTTATTTTAAATTCCTATTGGTGGTAATTATTGGCTATGATGATTTTAGTTCCTTTTTACATTCTCTGTGTCTGTGGATGTGAGTGTGTTCATGTGCTGTGGAGGGCAGAGGACAAGTTGCAGAAGTCACTTTTCTTCCACCTTGTAAGGCCCAGGGATGGAACTCCGGTTGCCAGTCTTGGCAGTAGGTGCCTTTAGCTGCTGAGCATGCCATGGGTCTCTTATTTGAAAAGATGCTCTAGTAGGTGGTTTTCTCATCTTCGTTCCCTAGTGTCCCTAGGCTTTGCTTGATCTGGCTGTTCCTCAAGAACACTGGCAGTGCCCTTGACCATCCCTGCGGGAGAGGAACTGGATCCATTCTTGTATTAAACCAAATAATATTCTTAAGGACACCCTCTCTTGACATGCAGCTCCTGGCTGGGCTGTGAGGTATCTTAGGAGTGACCCTCTCTAGCCATTCCCAGAGCTTGTGTTAAGCACACAGGTACCCTGAGAATTGCAGATCATACAGCATGGGTGATAGGGAATCTACATTAGGAGTGCTGTGGGTGGTATGGTTTCATTTGGGCCTTTAAGTAAGAACTTCTATTTTATGGGATTTCTATTTCATTTTTAAAAATTCTGTGTATGTGTGCATGTCTATGAATACAGTGCCCATGGAGGCCAGAAGAAGGTATCAGATTCCCCTGGAACTGGAGTTCTCAGAAGGTTATGAGCTGTCCAAAGATGCTGGAAACAGAACCTGGATTTTCTATAGCCAGCAAGTGCTCTTAACCACTGAGCCGTATCTCCAGTCCCCTTTGATGTGATTTGAAACTGCATAAAATACATTTATGTTGTAGTGATGCTTTTGGTCTGTATAGAAATGAGGGAACTTCAAGGTTTAGTAATTGCTGTAGGTGTTTAATTTGAAGTCACCTAAAGAACTGAGGGATTGGACTTGTGTTCTATTTCTGCCCAGGCAACATAAGCTTTACAATAAGGAACTGTATGCTGACTTCATAGCTGCTCAGATCAAAACGTTATCATTTTTAGCCTATATCATCAGAATTTACCAGGTAAGTTACTAGATTTGATTCACTTGTATGTGTGTGTTTATACATGTGTTTATAAATGAATGTGTAGGCCAGCGGTTGGTGTAAGGAATCTTCCTAGATTGTTCTCTGTCTTTTTCTTTTTGAGGCAGAGTCTAAGTCAAACCCAGAGTTCATTGTATGGTTAGTCCTGTCAGCACCTGCTCAGGATCCTGTCTCTACCTTTCAAGGGTGTAGTTACTGCTGCCATGCAGGTTCTGGTGATCTGGCCTCTGATTCTCTTGTATGGAAGCACTTTAGCCACCAAATCCTCTCCCCTCCCTGTTTTTGCTGTATTTAACATACAGCGAGATTCATGTTCTGTGCATGTGCTCTTGAGTTGACCATTGCTTCCAGTCAACCCATGAATGTATAGAAGGGTTCTGCCCCTTAAAGTTTTTTGTCCTGTCATCTCATGGCAAACCATGATTTATGTTTTTGTCCCTATAGCTGCACCTTTTCTGTCTAACTGGGGTTGTATTTCTCTAGTGTGGTGTCTGTAGCTGTGTCTACCGTCTTTTATTAGGCAGGAGTGCTGAGAAGTCATGAGTGAACTGTAGTCGGAAGTTTCTGTCCCACCAGAAACTCACATACCTGGCAAACTGCTTCCCAAGTAATTGACTTGGAGGTTTAATATTACTTATAAATGCTCAGCCAGTAGCTTAAGCTTATTACTAACTGGCTTAACACTTAAACTAACCCATAATTCTTACCTATGTTTAGCCATGTGGCTTGGTATCTTTTCTCACTCTAGCATTCTCATTTTTCTGTGTATGGCTGGTGACTGTACTTCTTGCCTGGCTACTGGCCAGTCAACATTTTACTAAACCAATACAAGTGACAAATTTATACAATGTACAAGAGCATTATCCCACAGCAGTGAACTACTTCTTTTAAATCTGAAGGAATAGGAAAGGGGACCCAAGCTCCATTGTTTAGGCTACATTTTTGTTTTTCTTTTTAAAATTTTATTGTGTATATGTGTGTGGCTGGTTCTCTGCTTCCTCCTTTGTGGAGTGTTGTTACCACCCGAGGCCTCTTAAGCCCCAACCCCATTTTTTTCTTTCTTACTACAAAACCTGGTTGCCATGATTTGCTTTGGTAACAGGCTGGTCTTTAATTTTCAGTGATGCTCATGCCTCTGCTTCTCAAGAGCTGGAATTGCAGACTTTAAACATCAGACCTGGTTTAAGCTATATGATTTGTTTGTTTGTTTTGATTTTGGTTTTGGTTTTTCAGGACAGGGTTTCACTGTGTAGCTTTGACTGTCTTGAAACTGCTCTGTAGACCAGGTTGAATTTACAGAGATCTGCCTGCCTCTGTCTCCTGAGTGCTGGAATTAAAGGCATGTTCCACCACTGCCCAGTGAGCTGTGCAATTTGAAATAGAGTTTGTGTAGGCCATCAACAATTGTTCTAAAGTATGGAGTAAATGGAATTCTGCTTGCAATAGAATTATGTTATGTTTCTAAGGCTTTTTGTTTTTGGAGACCGAGTCTCAGCTGGCATGGAACTCTGTAAGGGTTTAACAGTTTGTTTGGTTTTTGTTTTTAACAATTGTTTTTAAAAAACCCACTTTACAGTCTCTCTATGTAGCTCAGGCTAGCCTTTAACCTGTGACCGTTAATCTCCAGAGTACTGGATTGTGGATGTTGACTGCTTTAGTGCCTTGTTATCAGTCAGGAAGAGGCTGTTTAGAGCTCCTCAGAATCGTCCCAGTCAGTTTCTGTCATCATCGCATGTTAGTAGGATGACTAAGAGGACTGGTGGTTTTTGAGCCGGTGTTTTATTGTGTGGCTTTGACTGGTCTGGAATTTGTTAAGTAGACCAGGGTGATCTCACACAGATCTGCTTACATCTGCCTCCTGAGTGTTGGAATTAAAGGCGTGTGCCATCATCATGCCTGGCTTTTATTTATTTTTAAAAAGATGTCCCTGCCTGTGGAAGGCAGAAGAGGGCATTGGATCCTCTGGATCTCAGGTTATAGGTGGTTGTGAGCCACCTGCCTTGAGTGCCACAAACTGAATGGGGGTCTTCTGGAAGAGCAGCCACTGCCCATAACTGGCTAGCCATCTTTCTAGTCCCAAATATTTTTTTAAAACAGATTTTAGCATTAATTCTCTCTCTAATGGATTATTGTATATTCACTATTGAAATTTGTAAAGCAATAAAGCAATATGCTGCATTCAAACTTATACCATGTGGAAGACCACCTGTCCATGTGGTCATACTTGCCGAGTGACATTGGCTGCTTGGCTCTGTGTGAACACATGTACACACTAATGCCTTTTGGGTGGTACTAGCTTAGGCCTGATGATCTGTGATAGGATTGGGCTTGGGTGTCTGCCTCTCCTACACAGGTGTGACTGTTGTCTTCCTTGCTGTGACAGGAGCTTGTGACCAAGTACTCTCAGCAGATGGTGAAAGGCATGCTACAGTTGCTTTCTAATTGCCCAGCGGAGACTGCACACCTCAGGAAGGAGCTTCTCATCGCTGCCAAGCACATCCTCACCACGGAGCTGAGAAACCGTAAGGCTGCCTTTTCCTTGAAGGTCTGGGTTGCCTGTGCCATCTTTGGGGCAAAGCTGGGTTAATTGCTGGAGCTTTTGGAGGGTCTTGGCATGTCTGTTCTTTATTGTCATCTTGGGGCTTTTTATTTCTTATTTTTTATGTACCTGATGTATGAGTATTCTAGCTTGCATCTGTATAGGTACTTTGTGTACTACATGTATGCCTATTGTCTTTAGAGACTAGAAAGTGGCCTTCAGATCTCTGAGATTGGAGTCATTTGTGAGCTGCCATGTGGGTGCTGGGAATCGAACACATGTTTTCTGCTAAGCCAGTTTGTTTTTTGTTAGTTTGTTTTGTTTTGAGACAGAGTTATTCTATGTGGTCATGGCTACCCTGGAACTCACTCTATAGAACAGGTTGGCCTCAAACTCAGATCTGCTTGCCTCTGCCTCCCAAGGACTGGTATTAAAAATGTGGGCCACCATGCCCATTTGAGCGCCTTTTTAAAGATTGATTTTACTGATTGTGTGTGTGTTGGGGTGAGGAGCTACCTGAGTTCAGGTGCCAGCAGAAGGCCAGAGGCATGAAATGTCCTTGACTTTAGAACTGTGCTGACTGTGTGTCAGTCTTATTCCATGTCTAACTGTCAGTGGGCTTATTGTTTATATTCTTGGTCAGTTCTCTTCTGTCTTTGGTTGTAAGCCTAACCTAACTGAGCCATTTCTCCAGCTCGTCTTGGTTAGTTCTCTGACCAAATATTATCCTGACTGTATCTTTGTGAGCAGGTGGTTTGTGTAGCCCAGTAAAACCAACATCTGACTTTATGGTGCCTTTCTGGTCTTTCTCTGCCCTTTTTTTTTTTGCCTAGCAGGCCACAGGCTGAGCACTGTGGAAGGTTTGTGATCTCTTTAATGTTCTCATGTGTTCCCTAGAGTTCATCCCCTGCATGGACAAGCTGTTCGATGAATCCATCTTGATTGGCTCTGGATACACAGCACGAGAAACGCTCAGGTACAGCATTGTTAGATCCAGATGTAGGCCTGCTTGGCATGATGGCCAGGGACAGGGGTACTTGGTGTTGGGAGAGCTTTAAAGCAGGGCATTGGACTCACTCACCTATGGGATTTAGAATGGTGACAGGTTTGGAAGTCCTGAAATGCTTAGGTTTGTGGGGGTGGGGAAGGGTTTCTTCAAACATTTTTGCTATTTATTTGGTATGTGTATACTCATGCACTCAAGCCTGGGTGTGGAGGTCTGTGGACAGTATGCATGACTTAATAACCCAGGAAATACTGTTATATGTACATACAGGGGTCATAACATGTAGAACATTAACCTATTAACTGGTTAACATTTTGAGACAGTCTCACTATGTAGCCATGGCTGGCCTGGAACTCACAGAGATTTACCTCCCTTTGCCTCCTGAGTGCTGGGATTAAAGGTGTGCACCACCATGTCTGGCACATTGTTAGTGTTTGAACAACAATCCCCACTCAGTACACAAACCAGCTGGTGATCATTTGTGCTCTGGTTGGCATATCTGCCAGTATGTATTTTCCTAGTTAATTATTATTGTTGACTTGACATAATCTAAAGCAGTAGTCCTCAACCCCAAAGGTTCTGACCCACAGGTTAAGAACCACTGCCTTACAGAGACCATTTATCCTCATCAAGAAGCTATCAACTGTCAGTAGCTAATCTAAGAGTTACCTGACAAGAAGGAACCTCAGTGGAGAGTTGTTCTTGTCATTGACCTGTGGTCATGTCTATGGGGCGTATTCTTGATTGGTAATTAGTAGGAGAGCCCAGTCCACTGTGGGTAGCACCATCCTTAGGCAGGCGATCCTGGGCTATATAAACACTAGGCAGGGTTCCCCTATTGTTGCTGCTTCAAGCTCTTGCTTAAATTTCTTCCTGGCTTGCTGCAGTGTTAGATTGTGACCTGAGAGTGTAAGCCATCTGGCCTTCCACTCCCTAAAGTTGCTTTTGGTCAGAGTGTTTTTATCACAGTACCAGAAAAGCCAACTTGGACAGGAGCTTTGACTTGGATGAGAGTTAACTTTTCAGTGTGTAGAGTGAAACATGACAAGAAAGACTGGGCCTTTCAGTCGAGCAGCTGGGAGGAGAACAAGGATCTATCGGGGTGGGGACTGAGGCCAGGCTGGACCCTCCCTCTCTTAGCACTGCAGCCCAGTAGTGGCTACAGGGACTATACTGATGATGTCTTTTCCTGCAGACCCCTTGCCTACAGCACACTTGCTGACCTTGTGCATCATGTTCGCCAACACCTGCCCCTCAGCGACCTTTCCCTCGCTGTCCAGCTCTTTGCCAAGAACATTGATGATGAATCCCTGCCTAGTAGCATCCAAACCATGTCGTGCAAACTCCTGCTGAACCTGGTAGACTGCATCCGCTCCAAGAGTGAGCAGGAGAGTGGCAATGGCAGAGATGTCTTGATGCGGATGCTTGAGGTACCAGTTGCTTTGATTTTTCTTGAGCATTGTTAAATGTAGGTGACTGAGGTGGCCAGATAGAAGTTTGACTTGGGGAGTTAGACCACATTGTTTAAACCCTGGGTCTTTCTGTGGCCAGCAGCTGTGCTTGGAAGCTCTTTATTTCTGTATGTTTCTCTTCAGTCTTGGGATAGTCTTGCGTCTGTCTGTCAGGGCTGTCAGAGTTAGAGCAGCTTGGGGACATCCCAATTAGTGTCTGTGGGAGAGATTGAGTTAAAGCTGGATCCTGTCACCCAGCTCAGAAACCAGCATATGTGCATATATGTGTGGGGCCACACAACCATTTTAGATAATTTTCTTTTTGTTTGTTTGTTTGGTTGGTTTGTTTGTTTTTTGAGATGAGATTTCTTTGTATAGCCTTGGCTGTCCTGGAACTCACTTTGTAGATCAGGCTGGCCTCAAGCTCACAGAGATCCGCCTGCCTCTGCCTCCAAAGTGCTATGCCACCACTGCCTGGCTCTGTTTTGGTTTTTAAAGATTTTATTTATTTATTTATTTAAAAAAAAATTTTTTTTTTTTAAATTTTTTTAAATTTTTTTTTTTTTTAGACTTTATTTATTTATTTGCCTTAGTGTTTTGCCTGGGTGCTGGGAATCGAACCCAGGTCCTCTGGAAGAGCAGACGGTGCTCTTAACCGCTGAGCCATCTCTCCAGCCCCCTAAAGATTCAATTTTTAAGTTTTAATTGTGTGTGTGTTTTGTGTATATGTTTGTAAATGCCAGAGGCTTCAGGTAGAACTGGTTTTAGACAGTTTGAGCCATCCCACGAGTGCTGGGAATGTATCTTGGGTCCCCTGGAAGAGAAGTGTGATCTTTTAATAGCTGAGCCATCACCACAGTATGGTCTCTGTATTTAAGACAAGGTCTTATTGGCCTGTAATTTACCCTGGAGCCTCTGTTGGCTAGCCAGCCAGCCTGAGGGCTCCCTGATGTGTCTGCCTCCCCAAAGCTGGGCTTAGAAGAGCCTGCTGCCATACCCTGTTCCTCTGCGTGGGTCTGTGAACTTCACACAGATCCTCATGCTTGCAAGGCAAGCAGTCTTCAGACTGAGCCATCACTCTTTGGTGTCGGTTGTAATGATAGGCAGGATAACGTCAGATGTTTGGCTATTCACTTATGACTTTCTCGCTTGACCCCAATTTCTTTTGCCATTAGGTTTTTGTCCTCAAGTTCCACACTATTGCCCGGTATCAGCTCTCAGCCATTTTTAAGAAATGCAAGCCTCAGTCTGAACTGGGAGCTGCAGAAGCCGCACTGCCTGGGGTGCCCACAGCCCCTGCCGCCCCTGGACCAGCTCCTTCCCCAGCCCCTGTGCCTGCCCCTGCTCCCCCTCCACCTCCTCCCCCAACCCCAGCCACCCCAGTGACCCCAGCCCCTGTGCCCCCCTTTGAAAAGCAAGGAGAAAAGGACAAGGAAGATAAGCAGACGTTCCAGGTCACAGATTGCCGGAGTTTGGTGAAGACCTTGGTCTGCGGTGTCAAGACCATCACTTGGGGCATCACATCATGCAAAGCGCCTGGTGGTAATTCTACTCTTACACTCTTTAGATTGAGAGCATTTTTAGTTGGTGTGTTTGCCAGGTTTTAATGTATTCTCTCTCTTCTAGAAGCTCAGTTTATTCCTAACAAGCAATTACAACCCAAAGAAACTCAGATTTACATCAAGCTCGTGAAGTATGCAATGCAGGCCTTGGACATCTATCAGGTATGAAGTAGCTGCAAACCGTGCTGTTATGTGTGGTCGGTGCCCTTAGAGTGGATGCTTCACTCCCAGTTTGGATGAGTCTGGTTTTGTTTTTGCTGCATGGCCTGTCCAGCTTTGCATTTCCCTGGGCTAGCACACATGTATCATCACGCTGGTTTGTGTGGTGGTGGGGATCAAACCCCGGCTTCCTGCATGTTGGTGTTCAGTTCCCTCTCTTATTCCTGTGCTAAAATACTCTGACAAAGCCATTTAGGAGATAAGGGACTTACTTATTATCAAATGCAGGTTGTCAAGTACCTCTACCCTCTGAGCTGTCTCTCTGGCCTCTTAAGTTTACTTACTGTGTTTTTCCTGATGTGAACGCCTAGTTTCTTCTTTTTCAAAATTGAAGCAAGAACAGAGATTTTTAGAAAGGGGGTAACCTTTATTATTGAATCCAGCACTCACTTTTAAGTGTACAATTTGTGATATTTAAGACGATTCTCTGTTCTAACAGCTGTGGCGGTTTTCCTGTTCTAGGTCCAGATCGCCGGGAACGGGCAGACGTACATTCGGGTAGCCAACTGCCAGACTGTGAGGATGAAGGAAGAAAAGGAGGTGCTGGAACACTTTGCTGGGGTCTTCACCATGATGAACCCCCTAACGTTCAAGGAGATCTTCCAGACTACGGTCCCGTACATGGTAGAAAGGATCTCAAAAAATTATGCTCTCCAGGTATAAGCTCCCTTTTGTATTTGTATACGTGTGTGTGTGTGTGTGTGTGTGTGTGTGTGTCTGTCTGTCTGTCTGTCTGTCTGTCTGTCCCCGTTCACAGGACAGTTGTGGGAGTGGATTCTCTCCTTTCACATGTGGCTTAGGATTGAACTCAGGTCGTCGGGCATTGTGGCGGCTGCCTTTACCTCCTGAGCCAGCTTGCCCACTTCTTCATATTCTTCCAGCATTCACTTTAAACTTTTTTGTATATTGAATGTTTTGTGTTTACTTACCTGAGACTTTAAAAAACTACAGTCCTTAAGGATGCCCTTGTAGGGGAATATTGGGCAATGATATTTGAGCATGTTTTTAAGCCTTCGGGTGCCTTGGGTGGGCTCCTTTTAAGGGTAGAAGCTAATGGAACTACATGCAGGCTGTCAGTGTTGGATGCTGAGCAAGGGGATGACAGATCCAATGCTCGGTGCTCTGATAGGCACAACTTGGCTGTGGTGGGTGGTAGTTTTCTCAGCCGTCTGCGATGGGTGGGGTTTTTTTTGGAAACTCATTACTTTGCCTTTTGCAGCTGCTTTGAGGAAGGGGATTATTTTTGTCATGGGTATTTCTTGTTTTCACAGATTGTTGCCAACTCCTTCTTGGCAAATCCTACTACCTCAGCTCTGTTTGCTACAATCCTGGTGGAGTACCTCCTGGACCGGCTGCCAGAGATGGGCTCCAATGTGGAGCTTTCCAACTTGTACCTCAAGTTGTTCAAGTTGGTCTTCGGTTCAGTGTCCCTGTTTGCAGCTGAAAACGAGCAGATGCTGAAGGTAATGTGCACCCTGCTCTGAGGACCACTGGGGTGCTGCAGGTAATGTGTACCCCACTCTGAGGGCCACTGGGGTGCTGCAGGTAATGTGCACCCTGCTCTGAGGGCCACTGGGGTGCTGCAGGTAATGTGCACCCTGCTCTGAGGGCCACTGGGGTGCTACAGGTAATGTGTACCCCGCTCTGAGGGCCACTGGGATGCTGCAGGTAATGTGTACCCCGCTCTGAGGGCCGCTGGGGTGCTGCAGGTAATGGGCATCCCGCTCTGAGGGCCACTGGGGTGCTGCAGGTAATGTGCATCCTGCTCTGAGGGCCACTGGGGTGCTGCAGGTAATGTGCACCCTGCTCTGAGGGCCACTGGGGTGCTGAAGGTAATGTGCACCCCGCTCTGAGGGCCACTGGGGTGCTGCAGGTAATGTGAACTTTGCTTTGAGAGCCACTAGGGTCCTGGAGCTTTTAATTGTTTTCATTTTTGAACAGAAATTACAGTGACTCCATTTTTTTTTTTTTTTTTAAACTTTATTTATTTATTTGCCTTGGTGTTTGCCTGGAACTGGAACTACAGACAGTTGTTAGCTGCCATGTGGGTGCTGGGAATCGAACCCGGGTCCTCTGGAAGAGCAGACGGTGCTCTTAACCGCTGAGCCATCTCTCCAGCCCCTCCATTTTTTTTTTTTAACGTATAAAATACTCATTGAATTCTGTGTGCCACAAGTAAGGGCCACAAGCCAGCAAGTTTGGGCATTACTGTGTATTGCTTGGTTGTCCTGCCAGGTGACAGTAGAAAGTTGAGAATGAAGAGCTAGTTAGTGTGCAGGCCTAGTATGTAAGCCCAGCAGGTGGGAGGTAGAAGCAGTAGGACCAAAGCAGCTTCAGATAGCTGGCACATTTGAGGCCAGCCTGGGCTACATGAGACACCCACTCACCTCCCCAACCCCATCTCCAAAACCTAAAAAACGAAAATTTCATCCTCAGGTGACTCTGTAGTAATCTGCATCCTGTTGATAGTAGTCTTTCATAGCTAGATGGCTGAAGCCACTCCGATCTTTAATTCTTTTGTTCAATTTGAAATAACCTCTTTGTTCTGCTGCTGATGTTATGTATAAGCTCTTGTCTGGGATGTGTGGAGCTTCTCTCTGGTGCTCACCGACCTACCTGCCTTCTCTCTGCACAGCCGCACCTGCACAAGATTGTGAACAGCTCCATGGAGCTGGCACAGACCGCCAAGGAACCTTACAACTACTTCCTCCTGCTCCGAGCTCTCTTCCGCTCCATAGGAGGTGGCAGCCATGACCTCCTGTATCAGGAGTTCCTGCCTCTCCTCCCAAATCTCCTCCAAGGTGAGCGCCATGTCTGGATGTGTGCATTTGTCTGACTGACGGCTGGGCTAATGCTATTTGCCTGGCAATGTTCATGGGAGGAGGAGGTGTGTGGGTGCTCGGAAGGCCACCCCCCTTTAGAAAATACCTTTCTAGTTTCTATAATCAAACCGCATAGGGCTTGTCATGTGAAGGCCTTATTTATATTTATCACAGTGGTACTCTGTACAAATGGTGTGAAATGAAAAGTACTTGAAATTTCCCACATTATGCCTTGGATAGCCTTTGTCCCTACTGTGCATCATATCTAGTCCTTACCCCGGTCTTAGTTAGTCCCTGCCAGTTCTGATTCTGTTATCTGCCTAGACACACTACAAAAAGTATAACAATGTTTATAGAAACATAGGGT
This sequence comes from Sigmodon hispidus, assembly GCA_004025045.1. Taxonomy (NCBI): domain Eukaryota; kingdom Metazoa; phylum Chordata; class Mammalia; order Rodentia; family Cricetidae; genus Sigmodon; species Sigmodon hispidus. Next base: position 5,562 of record PVIH01009922.1, on the reverse strand, counting down.
GACCAACAGGAACTACCTACAGCCTGAGTTGTCACAGTGAGAAGGACCACAATGAGTTAACAGTGGCTCTGACTTGGTACAGCTGATGTTGCGTGATTAGGAAAGTAACATGCCCTCCAACCCCGTGTCCAGGCCTGAACATGTTGCAGAGTGGTCTGCATAAGCAGCACATGAAGGATCTCTTTGTGGAGCTGTGTCTCACAGTGCCGGTGCGGCTGAGCTCGCTGCTGCCCTATCTGCCCATGTTGATGGATCCCTTGGTATCTGCCCTCAATGGCTCTCAGACGTTGGTCAGTCAAGGCCTGAGGACCTTGGAGTTGTGTGTAGACAACCTGCAACCAGATTTTCTCTATGACCACATTCAGCCTGTGCGGGCAGAGCTCATGCAGGTACGTGTATTTTCACCCCTGCACCAGCAGGGGGCATCAGCTCTTCACGTCTCCAGTTTTTCCTAAGAGGCAGACTGAGTGATGCTTGCTTGCTGAGCCCTGGGATGTACTAACCCATTTATTACTAGTGTCCTCTCCATAAGCCAGTGTGGAGGAGGACGGTGTAGGTGCTGTATGGCTGCTGGTGCTCCCAGAAAGAATCTGCGTGTCTCCGTACATACTGTTGGTGTCATAGGAAAATGATAAGCTACAGGGAAGCTGATGGGTGTCTTGCCTGCCCTACTTAACCCCAAAAGAAAAAGAACATAACGAAATGTTATTTTGAAGTCTTAGGTTTTTTTGATCTTTAGAAATCAGGTGTTGGTGATTAGTGGTGGCACACACCTTTAATCCCTGCACTTGGGAGGCAGAGGCAGGTGGATGTCTGAGTTTGAAGCCAATCTGGTCTACAGAATAAGTTTCAGGACAGCCAGAGCTACACAGAGAAATCCTGTCTCTCTCCCCCCCCCCCCCAGCAATCAATCAGGTGTTAAGCATCTCCACTTTCCCTTTGTTTGTACTCTATTATGATGGGATTGGTAGTCACTGCCTCCCTAGCGTAGGGATCCCAGCAAGCCCTCCATGGTGGAGGAGGCTCAGCAGCTCCTGAACCACAGGCACCTCTAGACAGGCAGGATGGGAGGGGCGGTGTCTTGGACTGCAGGCAAGACTTGATACCTTCCCTGTCCATCCTGAGGTTGTCTCTTGTCTCTCTCTGCACTGGAAGGAGATGGCATGGGCCTTGCTTGGCACAGGAGGACTGCAGAGCCTGCTCAGAGCTGTGCTGTCGGTTCTGGAAAGCAGAGCTCATCTTGACCTGAGTGTATGACGAAGTGGAAGCAAGGCCGGGTGCTGGGGCTTAGCTGGTGTTGGGAACCCTCAGAGATAAGGTTAAAGGCCCCTTCTAGTCTCTGAGGGGCCAGGAATCCCAAAAACAGACAAGCGGCAGTGTTGTCTCTGCTGATCCACCACCGAGCTAAGCAGCAGCGGATTGATTCCTCTCTCCCTGCGGGACAGAAGGGGTCATACAGACCACCCTCTGAGTAGTTTGACTTGCAAGAGCGTGAGGGAAACTGGATTTTGCTTGGTGGGAGGAAATGTACCAGGATTTGGGGTTAAGCTTGGATATCCTGGTTTCTAACATTGAGTGTTGTGATGGGAGTTAAGAAAACAGACATCCTCAGCTGGACATGCCAGACCCAACTGACTCACCGAGGGACTCCCTGCCCTCCTTGGGAACGGGATGGGGGGGATGGAGCTGGGGGGGGAAGGCTGAGGGAGGACTGGGAGGAGGGAAGAGAGGGGGAACAGTGCTAGATGTGGAAAAAACTCAAAAAAACTCAAAAAAAAGAAAAGAAAATAGACTTAAAACAAGGACAACAGTAATTCTGAGACAGGTAATTCAGGTGAGGTGCCAGTGGGCAGTGTATGCAGCCGTGTCCGCAGCAGGTGTACTACACAAGTGTTTGCCATGCAGAACACACTCGCGTTTCAGAAGCTGTAAACGGTGTACGGAGGAGCTGAGCATAGGAAAGGGGCTGTTACGCCACTTTTGCTTGTTTGTCTCTGTGAGTGCTAACGTTGTTGTTACTATTCTGGGTTTCTTTTTGAGACAAGGTTTCTCTGTGTAATGGCTTTAGCTGTCCTGGGAACTCCACTCTGTAGACCAGGCTGGCCTGGAACTCACAGAGATCTGCTTGCCTCTGCCTCCTGAGTGTTGTGATTAAAGGTGTGTGCTAGCATGCCTGGCTTATGTTAACATTATTTTAGTGGTTTTAAAACCTCTGGGATATAACTAGATCTTATGTAAGCATTTTGGCAGAGACTGAGCCAAACACATGGCTGCCTCCCTGTCCTTGGGAAGGCTTACTGAGCAGGAGGGGTTACAGGAGAGTGTGGTCAAGTTTACATATATTTAAGGATATCGTTTGGCCCGTGTGGCTGTTTTCTGTTTTTCTTTTCTATGGCTCTCAGGGACCCCTACCATACCCTTATCCTCCTTTAATGGAATTATTTGTTGTGTTTCTAAGTAGAAGAAAAATTCAAGACAACATGTTCAGTAAGTCACCCTGTGCCTCATCCCACTTCATGCCTGAGAATTGTAGCTTTTCACTCTGACTCTTGAGCCTTTTAGAGATTGACGTACTCTCTCTATATGAGTGTTTACTTATATGTATTTACATCACACTTGCGCAGTGCCAGAGGAGGCCAGAAGAGGGACTGGGGTTACAGAGTAGTGAGCCAGCATGTGGGGGCCGGGATCTGAACCCCGGGGTTTCTGGAAGAGCAGCCAGTGCTCTTAACTGCTGAGCCATTCCTCCAGCTCAAATCCTTTGTTTTTTATCCTGTGGAGAGGGAAGTTTCTGTCCCACCAGAAACTCAAATACCTGGCAGCCACTTTCCAAATAATTGATACTTAATATTACCTACACAGCCAGTAGCTCAGGCTTGTCACTAACCAGCTCTCACACTTAAATTAACCCATAACTCTTACCTATGTTTAGCCACATGGCTTGGTACCTTTTCTCAGTCCAGCATTCTCATCTTGCAGGAAGCAAGTTTCTCTGCCTTTCCTCTTCCCAGAATTCTCTTAGTCTGGTAGCCCCGCCTATACTTCCTGCCCAGCTGCTAGCCAGTCAGCATTTTATTAAACCTTTATGAGTGACAAATTGTTACAGTGTACAATAGCATTATCCCACAGCAATCCTGTGCTGTCTTTTGTATGTTTGTTTAGTAAAGACACAGAACTGCCCTGGAGGAAAACAAGAAAGACTGTATTAACAGTGGCTTCTCCCCAAGAGGGGACAGACAGGAGGAAAGTTCTTACATCTAACAAATATGAATTGTAAATTGTGAACTTGCTGCCTGGCTGGGCCTTCAATGAAAGTCCATTTGTATTTTAGGCTTTGTGGCGCACACTGCGCAACCCTGCAGACAGCATCTCTCACGTGGCCTACCGCGTGCTCGGGAAGTTCGGTGGCAGCAACAGGAAGATGTTGAAAGAGTCCCAGAAGCTTCACTATGTTGTGACTGAAGTTCAAGGACCCAGCATTACTGTAGAGTTCTCTGATTGCAAGGCTTCTCTCCAGCTTCCAATGGAGAAGGTAAAGTCGGGAGCTACCTGGGAGATCTTGTTTTGCTCTGAGACGATGGATCTCAATATAAAATATGCACATGAGCCTACACTGAGGGAGTGGCTCCACTCAGCCCAGGAGTGATCTGCTTGGCTGGGGAGGTGCTTGCATAATACTGTAGGTCAGTGGAATGGTGTTACACAGGAGTTTAGGACCAGTGAGTGAGGATAGAGTCCTTCCTGATGACCTTCTTACCTGAACTGCTGGTCTGCTGGGATATTGCTGGGCCTTATATCCAGGGTCATTGAGATCTAGAATTGTCTCTCTCCTCATTTTGATCCTAACCCTCCTGTTCTCCTTCCTGGCTCTTTGGAAATGAATTAGTATAAAATTATATCTCTGTTTTTCTGTTTTTTTCTCTGTGTGCGAGTATGTCTTCATGTAGATGTATAGGTTTGAGGGGAGCTGGTGGATGGATGGCACCTTTTTCAAAGAGAAGAAGAAACCTAAGAAAGTCATCTTCCAGGTTTTAATTTTAGGGCAGGCAAGTGTGTGTACCTTTAAAACAGACCTGGCTGTGTGTGTGAGATGACAGCCTGTCAGACCAGACCCTCCAGAGCTCTTTGACTTCTGATGTCTTTCATTGGTCATTAAATCATGAAATAAGGGGCTAGAGAGCTGGCTGAGCAATTACAAACATTTGCTACTCTTGCTGAGGCTGTGGGCTTAGTTCCTAGCATCCATGGTGCTGCCCGTAACTTCAGTTCTAAGGAATCAGACACCCTCTGACCTCTGTGGACACTGAACGTATGCATAACTTATAGACAGATGTACCTTGGCACATGATTAAAAACAAAATCTTAAAGCTGAAGTCACTGTACACTATTCCATTTTATTTGGAGTTACTGTTAAGCTCCATGTTTTCTTTACTGTCTCCTTTTTCCAAACTATTGTTTGTGGTTGCCTGTTAGACTGTTGCCCTGCTTGGCTCTCCCTAGAAGACAGCAACAGAGCACATTATACTTTCTGTGCTTTTTGTCCTAGGCCATTGAGACTGCCCTGGACTGCCTGAAAAGTGCCAACACAGAGCCCTACTACCGGAGACAGGCATGGGAGGTGATCAGGTGCTTCCTGGTGGCCATGATGAGCCTGGAAGACAACAAGCATGCGCTCTACCAGCTGCTGGCACACCCCAAGTATGTGCTTGGGCCATTCTCTGGGATTGGTGCAGGTTGCTGCAGAATTTAGGGAAAGAAGTGACTCTCCAGGAGTTTGTTAGGAGCATGTCCCTTGATATGGTTAAAGTAGCATGTAACTTACCAAATGATGCATCCTGGAGCCTCTAGCACCATGGTTCTCAACATGGGGGTTGCAACCCCTTTGGGGAGCAAATGACTCTTTCACATGGGTTCGATGTCAGATGTTTCCTTACAGTTTATAACAGTAACAAAATTACAGTATGAAGTAGCAATGAAAATACTTTATACTACAACTCGAGGAACCGTATTAAAGGGTGATAGCATTGGGAAGGTTGTGAACCATGGTCTTAGAGGAAGTGGAGCAAAAGCACGGACACCTGCAATAAGACTTGGTCTCAGATCCATTTCATGTCATGGAATCTAGCATTATGCCCCTGTGTTTTAAAAATTTTCTTCTTTTTCTTGTTTAGGGACAGGGTCTCATGTAGCCCAGGCTGGCCCCAAATTCAGTATGTAGCTGAGCATTAGTTGCACTTCTGGTCCTCCTGCCTCCAGCTCATAGGTTCAGGTGGCAGGTGACAGGCCTGTTCTCATTCCCGCTTCCTCATTGATTTGCTTCTTATAATTTGGCTTTATTTCAGAGACGGTCTCTACTCTGATGGTGCTGGAACTCATTGTGTAGGCAAGGCTCATTCCAAATCCACAGATATGCTGTCTCCACAGTGCTGAGATTAGGATGTTCCACCTTTCCTGGACACACACACTCTCTCTCACATACACTCTCTCTCTCTCTCTCTCTCTCTCTCTCTCTCTCTCTCTCTCACACACACACACACACACACACACACACACACACATACA
>PVIH01009921.1:0-78959 GCA_004025045.1 Sigmodon hispidus | reverse complement strand
GAGTAAAATTGTTTTGGCAATCCTGGCTTTCCTGTTATTCCAAATGAAATTGAGTATTGTTCTTTCAAGGTCCAAAAAATATTGTGTTAGGATTTTGATGGGCAGTGCATTGAATCTGTAGATTGCCTTTGGTAGAATTGCCATTTTTACTATGTTGATCCTACCAATCCAGGAACATGGGAGAGCTTTCCATTTTCTGATATCCTCTTCAATTTCTTTCTTCAGTGATTTAGAATTTTTGTCAAATAGGTCTGTTGTATCTTTGGTTATAGTTACTCCAAGGTATTTAATACTATTTGCAGCTATTATAAAGGGTAATATTTCATAAGTGTTGATTCTAAAGCATTGTTGCCCTGTGTAATTTTAGTAGGGTTTTTTTTTTCTTTTGAGACAGTGGCCTTTTAACTCAGGCTGCCTTAATATCCCCAGCACTGAGAGCACAGGTATGTGACACTAAACCCAGTAATGACTGATTGTTTTTCTCCTTTTTAATTATTTCTAGAATTGCTAATAGTTTTTATTTAAAAGTCCATATGTTCCTGTTTAACTTCTTGCTGTTTTTCATATTTTTCTTTAATTGGTGCTTTTTCTTTCATTATCTTTGAAGATATAAGATGGACTTGTTTCCAAACACTTCCCTGCCTGCTACTCTTCCCATTTCTTTGGAAGTAAATCTTCTATTTCATACTTGTTCTGCTAAAAGGTAACAGTTTCTGTTACAAGTTGATTTTTTTCCTTTATTATAGGTTCATATTAATGTAAAACAAATTCTGATTGTATTGAAAGAGACTCAAAGCCAAATATCGGGGAAAAGCTGAAATATCAGAGAGGAAATGCCACAGTCAAATTTCACCCAGCTGTCTTCCAGCTTCCTCAGCCTTGTTCCTGATCTCTTATAATTGCTGCTGTTTTCCTAACCTGCCTTAACTACTTCTTGCCAGCTGTATCCCATCCAGGTTAGGATTAAAGGTGAGAGCTACTCTATTTGGTAGTCAGCCTTGAACTCACAGAAACACAGAAAGTCTTTGTCTCTGGAGTTATGGGATTAAAGGTGTAGGTCACCACTCTTGGCTTTCCCTGTGCTGGAATTAAAGGTGTGTGCTATGGAAGCCCAGATGTTTGGCCTTGTACTAAAAAATTAAGAACTCCCTGATCTATGTCTGCCTAGTTTTTGACTGTGTTGATCTCTTAATATTTCAAGTTTTATTAAACGTGTAACATATCCCACATATGAATTGGGAAATTCCTTTCCTTGTTTCTTTGAGTCAGTCTTTTCTAACAGTTTTGAAGTTGATAACATCTCTTTTCCACTCTGAGCATTCCAATTTAGAACACAGTTATGTTGGCAAATTGGTTCTCTGAGGAGCAATTGAACACCTTATCTCTGAGAGACCCCTTAGGCTGGTCATTGGATTTGTGCCTTCAGCTCTTACTACTGTGGCTACAGTCATGAAGCCTGGCTACAGGGTTACTTCTGCATTACTTTGACAAAGTATCTGACATAAGCAAGTTAAGCCGGGACGGATTTATTTGGCAACACGGGTTCAGTGTTTTTAGTCATTATGGCAGTTAGGGCACAGCAGAGCAGAGCAGCCTATATCCTAACCACTAAGAAACAGAAAGCCAAGAACGGACTGTGAACCAAGTACATAACCTTCAAAGCTGTGTCATCAGGGACCTCCTTCTTTACACAAGGCCCCACCTCCTGATCCACTGCCTCCTGAAATGTGCCCATTAGCTTGGAACAGAATAGTTTCTGAGCCTGTCCCAGGACATTTCATATCCAAGTCATAACAGCTAGTAAAGCACTTTGAATTCTCATGTTTAATGAAGTCATTTGTGCCATTTGAATTCCTGGTGCTCAGGTCCAGTACTAAAGCCCAGAACCCAATTACTGCTGCTCTGTCTTGTTCCAGGGAGACAACACTTACACTTGTATACTCCTTGCTTAAAGGCAGAGGTAGGGTTCTAGTTCCATTTAAAGATGTCTCATTAGTGTGCAGTATGGTTTTTGCTAACAGGTTATATGTATTGTGTCTAAAGAACTATTTCTTGTCCTGGGATAGATATACTTTATATTAATTTGGTATTAAAATACCTTATTACAACCATAATGGTAACCACATTTTAAAAAATCCTTTCTTACTAAGCTGAGAGACTGACAACTTTATGTTAGGTCCAATAGTGTCTATGGAATTTTGTTAGTCTATGATAGCCACGATTTGGGAACCATATATATTATCCACATGTCTTTGAGAATATATATATATATATATGTATATATATATATCTGTGACTATCAGTCATTTATCAAAACAATTTAGTTGTGAGCAAATGATATTCAGATAGGCACTGAGGGTGACAGAATAAAGAATGTGGTAGTCTTTTTCATCTGAAATTTAAATCTGCTTGAATGCTACATACTTTAGAGTGTGTTCACTTGCTCTGATACTCAAGATTGAGGACCATGTCTAATTTACACTCTGACTATCTAATCACAGTGAAAAAAATGTGCTATGACTGTATTTAATTTTTAATTCATTTTTTCTTTTTATCTTTATCATCATAACCACTATAAAGTACCATAAAACAGAGTTACAAAAAAGGCTACGAATAAGTCTCTGCCCTCAAGGGACTCATAATTTAGTTAGAAAGCCAGGATACATGGATGGAAAGATTAATAACTCTGAAAGCTAGTGCCTGATTAACTTTTAATCAGTGGCACGGAGAATTCACGGGAAATTGTTAGAGGTGAAGCTAGTCATGCCTGTGGCATGTGGGTGCAGTAAGCACTGTACAACTCAGTGCCCCCACCCAGTCCATAATTTTTAAAACTTCTGGAGGGTAATGTGATAAAAAGTTTTTGATGTGGTCATGCAACACCTGTCATTTTTGTCACCAAAACTTACATGCCTGGTCAATAATGAAAAGTCAGCAGCTACTGATGCACTCTTCTTTGGAGTTCAGGAACTTTTCTGTTCTTGTAAAAGCATGCTGCTTACTCTAAGACATTTATCAACATATTTTCAGGCCTAGGTGCCATCCGAGTCATTTTAGTGTCTCAGTGATATTTGGACACACTTTATAGTTTGCTACTATAAATCCACTCTATTGGAAAGACAAAAGGAACAATAGTACAGGATTCCAGAAACAAAAAGTTGCCAAAGAAATGACATGAGTGCAAATGTAATGTGGAGACTATGGTATTGGTTAAACTCGATTATTGATTTTGCAAATGAAATACACATTATGAGAAAATCATAGGAAACATTAGTCAGAAATAATTTTAGTCACATTACCACAAATTTGTGAGACTGTGTTAATATTTCCAAAGTTGTGGATTAACGCACTAGTTTTCTAGCAATCATGATAGAGAATCACAAATAAGTAGTTTAAGAAATAGGAGTCTATTGTCTCAGCTTTGGAGAAGTCCAAAAAATGAAGTGTTGGGAAGAATCAGAATTAGACTCCTTTGGAGAGCCATTGCAGGTCTTTCCCAAGGCCTCGTGGGGGTCTCTTCCACTGCATGTAGCATTTCTTCCTGTATGTGTGCTGTGTGTATCTCCAGATTTCTTCCCTTTAAAAAGATACATCCATCTAGCTGGGCATGGTGGCTCATGACTTTAACTCTTAATTCTGAAGGCAAAAGCAGACAGATCTCTGTGAGTTTGAGGCTTGCCTGATCTGCAAACTGAGTTTCAGACAGTTAGGGATACAAAGAGAAACCTTGTCTTGAAAACAAGGTTTTCAAGCAACAACACCACCATACAAATAATAAATAAAAAACAATAAAAGGATGTCATGCATATTGAATTAGGGTCCACACTAGTGATTCAGCCACCATTGTAAAGACTATCTCCATACAAGGTCAAATACAGAGAGGTTCAGGAATTCACAATAATAGCACTTGAATTTTGTGAGTTAAACAATGAAATCTACTACAATAGAGAGCTCAAATTTTGATTATTAGTATCAAAGGTAACAATGAGTTGCTTGAAAAACCATCAGAGACGATCAATGGAATTGAAAAAAGAATTTAGAAGTTGACTATGCCATATGTAACTAATTGATCTTAACAGAGATGCAAGGGAAGGTTAATCATTTTAGGGTTTATAGGAACAGATGATAATTGTACAAACATCATTTTGTTATAAGATTTCTGTAGATGAATATAATGTACTTTGATCATATCTGCCACCCTCATTAGCATCTCCCCTCCTGATAGAGTTGTCCCAAATGCTGACAGAACAGAACAGTGAAAAACAAATACGCAGAGCTGCCTACTTCTTCCCTCACTCACAAAGATGCACAAACTACTTTAAACAGAGCACCCTCTTCGACTTAAGCAGTAAGGCCATAAAAGTTTTACAGGTAAACTTAGTGTAAAATCTTAATGGTAGGAGATTTAACAAATGCTTCTTTTAAAATATAGAGAAATAACAAATATGAAAAATATAAAAAGTTCAAACCCATTCTTGTTTAAAAACATAGTTATAAAGTTCCCAAAATGCAAGACACAGTCTGGAGAAAATTATATTTTCTAAATACATATGCAAGAAGGAGTATTTACCCAGTAATATAAATACCAATAAATCAATGAAAAATTCCTAAAAGATTTGAAGAGCTTTCACCAGGAATTGGTAATAATAAACTAATCCATGGGAAGATTCTTGACATTATTTATTATTAGGAAGTTTAAAGTTTGAAAAGGCAGACTGTACCACCTGTTAACAAGACAGTAGAGCAGCTGGTGGTGTGAAGATGGGAATAAATGTACAACCACTTGGGAAGCTTTGTAGTCTTGTTTTGTTGTTTTACTGTTAAGATGAGTGTTACTACATATCCAAAGCTTGTCTGGAACTCACTGTGTAGCCCAGGCTGGATCCAAACTCATGATCTTCTAGTTTCTGCCTCCCAAGTGCCAGGGGGCAGTTCTTTGATTACTTCTTGGGTCTTACAAGGCTGTATATGTTAAATACTTTCCCATTTTAAAAAGCCCTGTTGTAAAATTGAAAAGATAATTTTACTTTAAAATTCCTGAAAGATGATGTTTATTATGTGCCAATTATACCTCAGTAAAGCTATGAAATGTGCTCCTAAAAGATTCCTTTTCCAAAATTTATACTCTAATTCCTGGAATGTCTTTTAAAAAACTGTATTTACATTTCTATTTTCCTCCTCCTCCATATTTTTGTTTGTTTGTTTGTTTGTTTTTTGAGACAGGGTTTCTCTGTGAAACAGTCTTGGCTGTCCTGGAATGTAGTAAGCCAGGCCCATAGAGCCAAGGAAATTGGCTCAAACCAGTTGCCAAGGCATGAACAATGTACTTCCTTATGAGCCAACCTGAAGTCTGTCTGAGGGCCTAGCAACAGTTGCTGTCCAACAATCCTGATTGCTTGGAATCTACCTAGCAACAGGCACTGACCTGACCATTGGGAATCTGCCTAGCAACAGATCTGTCAGATCTCCTGATCATGAGGGACAAGCCATGTAATATCATCAGATCGTGACACAGCCTGGGTGCTGGGAGGAGGGTATATAACAGTCTCCCCATTGTTGAATAAATGAGTTAGTTCTTTTCAACTGACTCCTGGGGTCTGCGTCATTTTCTCTGTGACTTCTCGCACAGAACAAAACACTACAAGACACAAGAAAACAAAATTGGGGCTGGAGAGATGTCTTAGTAGTTAAGAACATGTACTTCCTTTTCAGAGGACCACTGTTTAGAGCATCATGCAGGATATTCACAACACTGTAATCCAGCTCTTGGGTATCCTACATCCTCCTTTGACCTCCTAGGGCCCATATCTCATGTGCACAAATTTATGTGCAATACTTACACACAAATACACACATATGCACACAGCTTAAAATAAAACTTTTTAAAAAGAAAACAAAATTAACTCATTCTTCTTTTCCCCTTAAAAGCTGTGATAAGAACAAAGATTTATCTAATAATTTCTATTAATATATAACATTACTTTAAATACAACATTTTAAGATATTGGGAATTGACACTCTATGCTTAGCCAAATTTCCATGTGTTTTACTTACCTAATAACATGTCTTGTATTATTAAAATTTTTATAAAATGTATTAATGCATCTTTAAACAAGCCTTTGTAGGCAGTAATTAGAACAGTAAACACTGCTAATATCATTACTGTCATTGGATAGCTAATTTAAAAAGTGGGTAAAATAATACATATAATAGGCAGTTTATTTTGAAAGCTAAAATTTTGAAACTAAAGTTTGTATCTTATGAACTAGTTCACTGAGGGCTCTGTGGAGTCAACCTTCTTTCTCTGATTAGGTCTTTGGTTGAAGTATTGCACTCTTCTTCTTTGTACATTATAATCTTATGTACATTGGTTATAATTTCCTGGTTTTCATTTCATTAGTATATACATGGTAAATAAGGCATTGCAGAGTAGTGTGAGTATAGGATCTTTTTGGAGACTCACAATTTCAGTTGCTTCATCAAGATGCCATTTAAAGATGGTGTTCTGCAACTAAATGTTTAAGCAATTTGAAGCATTTTAATTTCTTTTACAATCAAAAGTGTAATAGAACAACTAGTACAAATTGCACTAATAGATTTGGGGATAAATAGCTCTTAATTAGCATAAATTTCAAACATAGGAGAAGTCCTAAGTTGAGCTTTGAATATTTACAATTTCTTGTAGCCATCAGTCAGTTGAAATAGAAGATAGAAATTTAATACAGTTTCTTAAGCATTTCAGGATTAGAGTATAATAAATCAGTTTGAAACACTATCTTTATACTCTATATGGTAGCTTGAATGTAATTGGCTCATAGGGAGTGGCACTATTAGGAGATGTGGATTGTTGGAGTAGGTATGAGCTTGGTGGAAGAAGTCTGTCACAGTGGGCATGGTTTTTGAGGTCTCCTATGCTCAAGCTATGCCTAGTATCTCAGTTCACTTCCTGTTGCCCACAGATCAAGATGTAGACCTCTCACCTCTCTCTCTACCAGCATGTGTGTCTGCATGCTGCCATGCCCCACCATGATGTAAACGGACTGAATCTCTAAACTAAGCCACCCCAGTTAAATATTTTCCTTTGTAAGATTTGTTGTGGTCATGGTGCCTCTTTACAGCAATAGAAACCCTAACCAAGACATTTTGTATGTTGTGTAAAAAAAAAAAGGAAATTTAAAAATCAAAGGTAGCATAATTAGATAAAAATGAAGTCTAGCAGTAGGTTAGAGTAAAATTACTCAGGACATTAAGATAAAACAGCATGCTAAAAAGATTGATTTGAGTTGTAATTTTGCAGGAAATACGAATTAACTTAGTGAAATATTAATTGTATTAGTATATTAAAATGTTTCATATGATCCCAGGGGAAATAATAATCAATACTGTAGATCTTATAGTAGCAGTTTTGACTTAATATGAAAACAGTAACTTTTCATACATTACAGAAGTAATAATGTGTCATTGACTTTTCAGTTAGATAATAGAGGCATTCATTTATTTATCAATTTTCTCAGTTTATCTAGTTATTGATCTTATGTGCCAATTTATGAATGCCTTTTGATGTGTTCTATTATTATGCAGTGTATGACAGTTTCTGTGAAATTTCCTTTGGAGTTATGAAAAAGAAAAAACAAGTCTTCAACATTTTCATCAATGTCTGAGGGGATTTCTAGAAAATATAAAGGTACATTTATACTAACAGATACTATATTGCATTTGTAATGGAAACAAACTACTCAGAAATTTTTTAGTAAGTCATATATTTTCTAAGAGGTAAAACATTGATAAAATATATACTTATTTGGCATATATAATTTCCATAAGTGAGTTCATAAGTAATAAAATGCACATTGGCTCTGTGAATAACATTGCCATCTCTCTTCAACTTCGTTATATTACTCTGTATTTTAATAGCATAGAATGTGTGTACAAGACCTGGTAAAACAAAGCAAATTAATTTATTTAACTAATATTATAACTGGTATTTCAGAAAGCTATGCTACTGAGAAATTGAAGAAAAATTGGAAGCTTTTAAAATTTCTTTTTGTCTCATTTGACTTTCTTTCTCCGTATCTCCTTGACAACTGGATAAAGCATTATTAGTATAGTATATGTTTCCTTCTGTGCAGGTGCTGATTTCTCAGACATCATGTCTGGAGCTTGTGATCACAGAACTTGAAGGATGCTGTAGGAAAAATACTATTGTAAGTTTGACACCACCTAGACTCTGTCTCAGAAACAAAACTAAACTAAATTAACAAAATAATAATAAAATTATAATAAAAATAAAGAAGATGCACTATTTTAAAATATTTTGTATATTTTAAATGATTTTCAAACTTACTTTAATGAACTCACACAATAATGAGTATCTGTCTGGAGAGATGGCTTAGAGGTTAAGACCACTGGCTGCTTTTCCAGAGGTCCTAAGTTTAATTCCCAGCAAACACATGTTAGCATGCAGCCATCTATAATGAGATCTGGTGCTCTCTTCTGGCCTACAGGGATACATGGAGGCAGATGTTGTTGTATATGTAATTGTAGGATAATGCTCTTGTGTACACTGTAAAGATTTTTTTTCTTGTATTGGTTTAATAAAACGATGATTGGCCAGTAGCGGGAGGAAGCAGAGGTGAAGCAACAACCAGAGTAGGAGAATTCTGGGAAGAGGAAAAGCAGAGAGACAGGCACTAGCCAGATGCAGAGGAAGCAAAATGAGAATGCTGACTGTGCAAAGGTACCAAGCAACATGGCTAAATATAGATAAGAATTGTGAGTTAATTTAGGTGAAAATAATTTAGCTAGCAATATGCTTGAACTACTGGCCCAGCATTTACTATGATATTAAGCCACTGAGTAAATTACTTTATACACAGCTGTGGGACCATGGGTGAGAGAGGTTTGTCTGGACTTCAGGCCCAGGTGGGACAGAAAAACTTCTGACTACACATAATAGATGAAAAAATCTTAAAAGAAATTAGTGGGTAATCACTAATATATCTTCACACCTGCATGTTAACTTAAAATTTTGGTTTAAAAATTCAAGGAAATAAGCTAAGTTAATATTGATGCTTTTACATAATAATACATACACAATGTAACCATTTCAGCTTGTGACCAACATAAGAAATTATCAAGATGCTTATCCCCTTTGAAACTGAATTGTGCTTTAAATTTAGTAAGCATGTCTCAAATTTGATTAGCAACATTTCAAATGTGACTAGTGCCTGTTTTATTAAACAACAATAGTGTATCTTTCCTCCTTTTTTAATTTGAAAATTTTATACAGGAGTACTCTATATTTGTGTCATTGCCTCTTCTCCCTTCTGCAACTCCTCTTCTGCCCTTGACTATTGAGATTCTTGGTTCTTATTTATTCTTTGTGTGTGTGTGTGTGTGTGTGTGTGTGTGTTTGTGTGTGATTACCTACAGAGTCCCATTAGGACTGCTCTTATTTGCACGTGTTATGACTGATCAATTTTGGATTTTGGCCTTATCTCTGACCAAACAAACTCAACCCAAATCAAACCAACAGACCCTCTTTCTATCCACAGCCATTAGCTGCAGTTCTGTAGCTCTTCATCTGAGAGTGGGGCTTGGGGAATTTTCCTCCGTCTTTGCTGACAAGTTGACTGGTGTGGTCTTTGCAGGGCTTGTGCAGGCTGTTGAGTCTTTATGGAGCAGCATCTCTGTTCCATTTAGAAGACACTCTCACATAGCAGTCCAGTCCTCATGCTCTTATAGTCCTTCTGAATTCATTCTATGATTTTTCCTGACCCGTAGGTGTAGGAGTAGTGTGATAGATGTCCCATTTGTGGCCAGGCACCCCATAAGTTAATTATTATCTGCATTTTGGCTAGTTATAGGTCTCTCTACTAGTCCTCATCTACTGAATAAAAAAGCTTCTTAGATGAGGAGAGGTGCACTTATCTGTGGTAGAAAGATGAGTATTTTAGAAGGCAGATGGAAACTTACTTTAGTAACAGGTAATAGTAGATGTTCCTCTAGCATCTATAGCCTCTTAAGCCATGGATTCACAGTGAGGATTATAGTATGAGGCATGGATTCCATCTAGTTGAGCAGGCTTTAGGCCCAGCTCTACAGCTATTGATTGTTCCCAAAACACAAGTACTATTATTGCAACATTGGGGGCTATCTTGCTAGTCTCATTTTTATTGAAGCTCTCAGGCTTAACATCTAGCTGGGGCTGTGATAAATTTCCTCCCATGACAGTTTGCATAAATCTTCTGATACCACGAGAGCTAGTCCTTATAGAGGAAGCTACCAGGTCAGTACCAACTTGATTTCTCCAAGCCTTTTGTCTGTTAAGTATGGTATCTTTAGCAATAGGATCTTACTTTGATCTCTTGGCAATAATCAAGACTAATGACATTAGCCTAAATTGTTTAAAGAATCTTTTGGATACCCCTGACCAATGGAGCAAAGGGAGGTACCACTGTCTGGTAATAGGGATTTTATTAGTCTGTAGGAATGAGAGTACAGTATCTCCCCATGTGAGTTAACACCATTAAAAGTTTGCGTGTGTGCGTGTGTTTGTGTGTGCATGTGTTTGTGTGTATTTTTAAGTAAGCTCATAAGATTATAAGATTCCTGATGTCTTCTTTAGTCATCCTCAATGTTAGCTCTGCTCCCCCCACTTCCTCCTTCCTTCTCCTTCTGTATTGTTACTTCTTCAATTAAGTTTTCTTCATTTTTTTTTCTTTTCCTTCATAACACTGCCCTTCCAGGCTCCTTTGTGGAGATCCTCCCCACTTTTCCAGTCCCTTTCTAACTTCCTGGCTTCTGTAGATACTCCAGTTTATACCTCAAATCTAAAGATTAGGATCTAGAATTCACAAATTAGAGAGAGCATGTGGCATTTGTCATTACCTGAGTATTTCATATCTTTAACACTCATAATAGAATATGAGTATTCTATTCATAATAATAGAATTCAATGGAACAAAACAGAAGAGCCAGTCTTTTGTGCACATAATTGCAGACACCTGATATTCAACAAAGGCAACAAAACCACACACTGGAGTAAAGGCAGCGTCTCCTACCCATGGTGCTGGGAAAATGAAATGTCCACATAGAGAAGAATAAAATTAGACCATTATCTATTATAATGCTCTGTACACTGTAAAGATTTGCTACTCATATTGATTTAATAAAATGCTGATTCACCAGAAACAAGGCAGGAGGTAGAGGCAGGGCAACCAGACTAGGAGAATTCTGGGAAATGGAAAGGCAGAACACAGTCACCTGCCAGACTCAGAGGAAGGAAGATGAGAGAATGCTGCACTGAGAAAAGGTACCAAGCCATGTGACTAAACATGGATAAGAATCATGGGTTAGTTTAAGAGATAGGAAGGCTCTAAACCTAAGCCATAGCCCAAACAGTTTATAATTAATATAAGCCTTTGTGGGATTAAATAGGTGCAGGACTGGCAGGTATGACAGAAACTTCTGACTCTGCACAAAAATCAACTGCATTGTCAAAGTCCTCAGTGTGATACCTGCAACTCTGAAAGGTCTTTATGAAAACAGTGCCCTAGAGCATAGAGTGCAGGAAGGTACTTTCTGAACAGGGTTTCACTTCTCAGGAATTAAGGCCAACAAATGGGACCTCTGTATGGCAAGGAAACAGTCTAGTCAAGGGAAAGCTCACAGAGAGTGGGAGAGAATTTTTGGCATTTATTTATCCAATTAAAGCTTAAGATCTAGAATATAGAACTTAAGAAAAACAAAGAATCAAGAAAACAAATGGACCGAACAAAAATTGGGGTACCCATCTGGACATGGAGTTCTCAAAAGAAGAATTAAGATTAAAAAAACTCTCAAAGTGTTCTACAACCTTAAAGATTAGGGAAATGCAAATTAGATCTCTTTTAAGGTTTCATCTTATCCTAGTCAGAATGTCTAAGATTAAGGAAACAAGAGACAAGTCGAGGCAGTGACACAGGAAAGAAGAACTTTCATTGACGGTTAATGGATCTACAAATGGTTGCCACTATGGAAATCAGCGTGGAACATTCCAAAAAGCTAAAAGTACAGTCGCCACATAACCCAGTCAACACCACTCAACGGCATTACTCAAAGACTTGATAGCCTGATACAGAAATACTTGCTCAGTTGTGTTTATCTTGCATGTTTTTAGCTGTATATGCCACGGACATTACCATTTATCCAATTTAAACTAAACAGTTCAGAGACCATCCAGAGGCATAATGTTGTACAATTATCAATTTCCACAGCATTTCATCACTCCAAAGAGAAATTCTGTACCCATTAAAAGAACAACTTTCCATTTCCTCTTGTTACTAACACTTGGAAACCTCGATATTATTCTCTATCTCTATGGATTTGCCTGTTGTAGATCATGTAAGTAGAAGCAGATAATGTTTTTCTTTTTGTGCCTGGCTTGTTTAATTTAG
This sequence comes from Sigmodon hispidus, assembly GCA_004025045.1. Taxonomy (NCBI): domain Eukaryota; kingdom Metazoa; phylum Chordata; class Mammalia; order Rodentia; family Cricetidae; genus Sigmodon; species Sigmodon hispidus. The sequence goes on along the minus strand of PVIH01009921.1, from coordinate 66,522 downwards.
CAACATGTCATCTAGGTTCTCCTGATGTCATAATACCGGCATTTAAAGGTAGATTCCATTGTGTTATCCAGTCACCTGCTTGTGAGCACCAGGCTATTTTTATATCTCAGCTATTGTAAATAATGTAATAATGAGCATCACTGTGCAGTATCTTTCTAAAATTCCTTTGGGAAATGGAATTGTTAGATACTATGGTAAATTTTGTGTTTAATGTTTTGAAGGACCATTATACTATTTTTTTTTTTAACAATAGCCACGCCATTTTTTATCTCCTTGCAAAGCACAAGGATTCCCTGTCTCTACATGTTCTTGCCAGTCTTAGCATTTCCTACTTTGTAAGTAATAGCCATTCTAATGAGTGTGAAGTGGTTTTTCATTGAGGAATTGACTTGAAATTGATGGTTAACGATGATGAGAACTTTAATGTGTTTATAGACTGTCTAAATTAATATCTATTCTTTGGTGTAATGTTTATATCTTTTGTCTATTTTTTTCAGTTGGATTGTTGGTTGTTGTTGCTAAGTTCCGGGTCTTTACACACTGTAGGTACAAATCTCTTAATATATAATATATAAGTATTCCAAATATTTTCTCCCATCCTGAGAGCTGTCTTCACACAGTTGTCTTTCCACAGTACCATGACACATTACTTTTTGCCCAGGTGACTTAGTATTATGAAGAGCAAACCAAAAACTAGCACCAAGTACATAATAAATTATTTGCAAAGTTATTCCACGTGTGAAAAATTCTTGTAAAAATGTTTCTGTAGTATTAAAGTAGATACATTTAAAAAAATCTATAGTTGTTTTAGGCCAAGAGGATTAATACATTGAAGATAAAATTATTAATATAATAGATATTGAACTGGAAGACAATTTGTGAATAATTCTATTCTCAGAGAGTGATATGTGCAGGTGAAATTGACCCAATATATGCATAATTTTCTTTTATATAGCTCTTTTTTCTTTTTCCAAATAAAAATATTGTAGACAGGAAAATGAGTAACAATAAAGGATGAAAATTCTGGCAGCATCCTAGAGTCCTGATGTTAGCAGACTGGTTATCTTGACAGACTTCTACTCAGCCATGAGCCATAGAGTCTTGCTCTAGGTGCTTTGGGAGGTAGTTCAAAGTCTAGAAGCAAACCTCAAGCAATGGCAGAGCTACATTATGTGTTGGGTATATAATTTTAGTTCATGTAAGAATCAATCACCCAGAGAGCTAACAAGCAAATTCCATGTCTCAATCCTCAGAGATGTAGGAAAAAGTCTGGGAAACTGCCAGGAATTTGCCTTTGTCATGAGCATTCTTGTGTCTCTGAATTCAATGATCCATGGAACACAGTTTAAGAAACTCTGCTGGGTCTTTTAGTTTACCCAGAAATCTACTGTGTAATTTCCCCTACCATATATCAAGACCATATAACATTATGCCATTCAGTTGGTAAGAAGAAACAGTTTTCAATAATATGGTAGAAATAAATGGTAATACATGAAGTCAGTTATGTAAATTGGGACCTACAGAATCTTGTTCTATTTATTCTATGAAAGTATGAAATCATTATGTGTGTGTGTGTGTACATGCATACACACGTATGTACATGTGAAGGCTAAAGGTTGATATTGTTGAATGCTTTTCTGTTTTACTTTCTCTCCACTTTACTTTTTGATACAGGCTCACTCAATAAACCTGGAGCTCATTAATTTGGCTAGACTGGCTAACTCATGGCCCCAGAGACCTCCCTGTCTCTACTTGCCAGTACTGGGGCAGGCTGTCATGTGTAGCTTTTACATGGATTCTGCAGACCAGAACCAGTTCCTCATGCCCAACTTGCATTTTCCCCATGAACCATTTCTTTGGTTTTAAGTCCTATTCAAAAAGTTATTATTTTAATAATTGTGTGTGTTTTCCCTGCATATATGTCTGTGTTTTCCTGGCATTGTGAGGGTCAGAAGAGGATGTCAAAGCTCCAGAAACTGGAGTTACAGATGGTTTTGATGTTCTGAATAATACTTTGGTCCTTTGGAAAAGCATCCAGTGCTTATAATCACCGAGCCATTTCTCCAATCCATCAAATCACTACTTCATTAAATGGAACAGAGAAAAACTATGAGTAAATTCTACCTGGAACATCTCAAATTGTTACACATAGTGGGACAAACTTTTTTGTTGTTTGTTTTGTCGGGAGCATTTCAGCTTGTGAAAATAAATGAGGCACTTTGCTCCTCAGATACCATATCTTTCTAGGTAATTTTCCTGCTTGATATCTTCTGGCAACCAAGTGTCCATGACTTGGATGGTTTTGCAACAGCAAAGTAGCTTGATGATAACTTCTCAATTCTAGTGTGAAAGCTGGTAAGCTTGGAATCTCAAGTCTTTTTTATGTCACTTTATTCACAGGATATCATAAACCAGAAATCCAAGTTCCAGATGGAGAAAAGTGTTTCAGTGAATTAATTCAACACACAGATAGATTGTCACCAGTACTTTCAAAGTAGCACTGATGTGGGAATGTCTTTCTGTATGCTGTGAATATCATTCTTTAAATAAACAAACTGTTTTGGCCTGTATCAGGAACTATAGGTAGGTAGGGAAATCAAAACATAGAGCATAGGGAGGAGGAGGAGGAGGAGTCAGGAGAGATGGATCCAACCACCAAAGAAGAAACTTGTAAGGAACACAAGTGAGCCATGGGCATGTGGTAGAACAGATTAATGAAAATGGGTTGAAATAAGATGAAAGAGTTAGATAGCAATATGCCTGAGACATAGTCAATCAGGATGAAATTGATATGTGTCTGAGTTATTTTGGGGTGCTGAGTGGCCACAGGCAAGTCTGAACCTCTGGCCTGATGGGGCCAGAAACCTTGTGCTACATAGTACTTGCATTTTTGTGTTAAAACTAAATGAGGATCTAACACCAAATTCAATTTTTCATATTAATGGAGACCTGTGGCAGCTCTTGTCCATAGTAAAGCAAGTAAACAAACAAAGAAAATCCAAATATACAACAACAAAGTACTAAGTGCTACACAGGAGAGTGCTACTTGGCCATTAATAAGATCAAAGTCATGCCATCTACAGGAAAGTAGACAGAACTGGAGATCATCACATTGAGAAAAATAAGCCAGCTGTGGTGGCATATGCCTTTAATCCAGCATTTGAGAGGCAGAGGCCAGTTGATCTCTGAGTTTGAAGATAGCCTAATCTACAGAGTGAGGACCAGGACAGCCCGAGCTGTACGGAGAAACCCTATTTCAAAAAGAAAACAAAAAACAAACCAAACCAAGCTAACTAACAAACAAAAAGAGGGAGGAGAGAGAGAGAGAGAGAGAGAGAGAGAGAGAGAGAGAGAGAGACTGAACATGAAAATTTAATTGTGGAAGCCTGGCTTTAGCTTAGGCTTGTTTCCAACTCTCTCTTACAACTTAAATTAACCCATATTTTTAAATTACATTCTGCCACGTAGCTCATTACCTCACTTCCATACTGCATATCCTGCTTCCCCTGTCTCCATGGCAAATCCAGCTTTCTTCTTCCCAGAGTTCTCTCTCTCTACCGGAAGTCCTGCCTATTCTCTCCTGTCTAGTGATTGGCCATTTAGCTCCTTATTAAATCATTCAGAAGGCACCTTAGGTAGAGACACATCTTAGCAGTGTAAACAAACACTTCCAAACAAGATTTAGAAAAGTAACTACCACATTTTCTTCAATATGTGGGCTGAGGGACGGGGAGATAAAGGTAGAAGAGCTATTAGAGATAAGAAACAACGCTGGGGGACAGGATATAAGAAAGGTGAGAAGAAGGGAATGGATATCATTACCCAAATGCCCAAATGAGTGCGTCATTATTTTGGATAATTAATACGTGCTAATAGAATATTTTTTAAAAAGCAATTAGCTAGGTATTATTGGTGTAAAGTACTTGAGAGGTCAGTAAGACACAGAAAAAACATAACCTTTGGAGCCATTTAAATATCACTTCATATTCTAGGGAGGGTTGTTTGGGGTTTTTTATTTTTGTTTTTAAACAAGGAAACCATTCCTCTGTCTGTCATATTATTCAAATGCTTGAGTCTTTTGCCTTTGACTTCCTTGTCTTCCTTCAGATAAGTACCACTTTAGGCAGTGGGAATATATTTCCCAATGACACAGAAAGTTTTGAAGCTTACATTTTGTGAGTAGAGAAAATCAGAAAGCCTTTTGCATGTAAGAATTATAGATTGTGACAATGACTTTGAAGAAAATAGCGGATCAGACCCACTCTTGCTCCAATAAGATGCCAGTGGAAGCCTAACTGGGGAAGTGGCGCTGGATAGTGAGGTATCACTCAAAGTGAGAGGAAGAGGACCAGCAAGAAGAAAGACCTTGAAGTTGGCTGAGTTTGATGTAGCCACAGCCAAAACGGGGGCAGAGGTTAACATGAAATGTGCACATTTGCTGAGGCAATTTGGAGCCATATCATACAGACCTGATCGAGCCCTCTCAGAAGTTCTAATTTGATTTTCAAAGCAAGTCAAGGCTTAAGGCAGGGGGAGAGTGTGATATGATCTATGTTTTAAGTGTATCAGCCTAGAAAATAACTTTGAATTACAGAGCAGCTTGTGAAGAAAGTCTTTTAATAATTCAGCTCAGAGATAATGAAAAGCTTCATTCAGAAAGTTAAAGTGAGGCTGGAAAAGAGTGCATGGATTCCAGACTGAGTTTGAAATAGGAGTGTGGTACCTGAGCTCAGTATCAATGAGAGTAGATTGACAAGTCCTTAGGAGCTTAGAGAAAGTGAAGTCATTTCCGGAGAGAACTAAGTAAGGTGCGCTGGCTATAGTAGGCATCATTCCACAGGCTGGGGGCACAGGAGGAACAGAAAAGGAGGAAGAAGAAACCCCAACATCTGGACAGTCGCCCTCTCTGCTCTCTGGCTACCATGATGTAAGCTGTTCTGGTTTACTGCACCCTCCTTGCCATGTCAGGACAAACTTAGGAGCAAAATCAGTTCTGTCTCCCTTTAGGTGTTTCTGTCAGGAGTTTGGGTATACAGAGGAATAAGGAACACACCGAGTGTGGCTTGGATGCAAGTGACATCAGTGGCTGAGATGGGAAAGTGAGGTAGACAAGATGGACATTATACAGGCTCACACTTGGGTTTTCAGCTTGGACTCCTGGTTGAATAAGAAGTTACATCATCTGCAGACTTGGGAAAGGTGGGAAGTGAGGGATGTAGGACTCAGATTCATTTTGAGTATACTGAGATTCTGTTGTGTGGTCCTTTCTAGAAGGCAATCAAAACAGAGGCAGCAGATCTCAAACAGAATTATGAATTTGGGTTGAGGGTGTGTGTGTGTGTGTGTGTGTGTGTGTGTGTACCTTCTAGAGTATGTGTGCAAAGATCTATGTGAATGTAACAGGCTCTGGGGCCAACTGCCTAGGTTTAAGGCCACTGTAAATAAGGAATCTGTAAATTATGTCACCTGCCAAGTATATTAGGTGAGTCCAAGCATAAACTATGATTTAGAAAGCATTTTGCACACAGTAAGATCTGAATACATCTCAATGCACTGATTTGTATTAGTATTACAAGAATATTGTGGCAGCTATTGTTTGTAATAAACAATAATAAAAACAAAAAATAATCCAAATATCCCATAATCAAGTTCCAAATAAGTAAATTATGTACTTGGTCATACATAAGGAACTGTTGTAGACAATGTACAAAATAAAAATCAATGTGGAGAAACTGTATTGGTATGCACCATTTATGTAAATTGTAATGCACGTGTGGTAGAGGTTACTGACTCTGCTATGTGGCTGTCTTGTTCTTAGGATCACAAAAAACAAATCTTTGATAAGTAGATCTGTGATTAGCTCAAGCTCAGTGTGAGTCCACCTGGGCAAAAAAGTCGGCTCTCTCTTTTGTTGAAGCCTCACAAAGCAATGCAGTTTCGAGACATATTTTGATGCAGAAGCAATCTTTACTGCACTCAGCTACTAGTATTTTGAATTAAATTTGCTGCATCATAACCTGACTGATTTTGACTAATCTGCTTCAAAAAAGAGATTAAAAATAAAAAACAAGTGGGCTGGAGAAATGGCTCAACAGTTAAGAGCACAAGGGCCCAGGTTGAGTTCCATGAACCCATATTTTTGTCTGTAACACCAGTCTCTGGGGATCTGATGACCTCTTCTGAAGTCCGCACGCACCAGGCTCCTGTGTGGTGCACAAACACACATGCAGGCAACACACACGAACACAAAATAATAAAATAAATAAATCTAAACCAATGACATCACCATAACTAAAATACTAGGTTGCTACTTGGGAGGACACCCAGACTGAGTATCAGGGACCAGAGGGAGACCCATCTTGTTCTCTGTACTCTGCCAGGTTATCTGAGGTTTTAAATTGTAAGTGTGTAAAAAATTAAAAACAAATAAAGTCAGTAGGGCTCTGACAGAAACCATTAGTTTCTCATAAAACTTAGTGAAAATATAGTACTCAAAGAGCCTTCCTCTGTCCTTTGTACTACACACACACCAAACAAACAAACAAACAAAGCACAAAAAATCTTAATAAACAACAACAACAACGAAGTTTAAAAAAAAACTATAACAAAAACCATCTCCTTTCTATCATAAAAAGACAAAGCTACAAAAACCCTTGGTCCTGATGTTATTTCCTGCAGAAATGTTCTAGTTTGCATAAAGATGCAGAAAGAGGAATTCTGGGCGCAGAAGACAGCAAAGCCAGGAGGCAAGTGGTTGGGATGGTGAATGAATGGAGAAGTGAACAACTGGGTGCTGGAGAGATGGCTCAGAGGTTAAGAGCATTGACTGTTCTTCCAGAGGTCCTGAGTTCAGTTCCCAGCAACTACATGGTACCTCACAACCATCTATAGTGACATCTGGTACCCTCTTCTGTACACTGTATGCATAATAAATAAGTTTTTTTTTTTTTAAAAAAAAAAAAAAGAAGCGAAGGATCATTTCACTGATGATCTCACAGGAACTGAAAATTTTTTGTTATGTTCATAGACATTTGTGTGACTTTATGGTGTGATACTTGAAGATGAAATTGCTAGTCATAGCAAGTCTCAGAATGGCAACCAAGTTGGGGTTAGGTCAAAGGCAGTATGATCTAAACATTCTAGTACAATCAGTGTAACAGCTGGCTTGGTTTCTATATCATTGTGCTAATAATGTTCTGAGTGATTGAAAAATCCAGGCCATATTTCGTAACATAGGTAGTGACAAAAAAAAGAGAAATGTTTGTCATTTCACCTCCAGGAGATTTTTGCAAAAGAATTTCTGACTTTTCTACTAGTTTATCTTGTAAGTCAGAATGGTGCTAATCAATAGCAATCAAACCAGATATTTGTAGGATAGTCACGAGAAAAGAGGACAGCAGTCTCCAGGTGAGGATGAATAATGGGCCCAATCAAAGATAACCCTGATAGATAAACAGTACACAGGGAACTGGAAGGTGCCTAACATTCCTGATTCATATAAATAGATCACTCTTTGAGATTACATCCAAAATAATAAACAATAATTATATGGATAATTTCCTGGAATCACAGAAAAATGTTCTTGACAGCTACAGGAATATGATGTTTTAGAAAACAGATGAAAAATTTTATTAAGAGGAATAATGAAACTATTCTTCTAAATTTTTTTAAAAGTAAAATATAATTATATCATTTTCCCTCTTCTCTTTTCTTCCTCCATCCACACCATGTGCGCTCCCCCCCCCTTATTCTCTCTCACATTCATGGCCTCTTTTACTTTAATTGTTTATATATGTTTATGTATATGTGCATGTTTATGTATCCCTAAATGCATAAATAGGACCTTCACAGTATATAAAATGTTATTTGTATGGATATAACTTCAGGACTGACTACTTGGTGTTGGATAGCCAGTTGTGTGCTCTTCTCTGGAGAATTCTATTTCTCAGGCTCCCAGCAATCCTTAGCTGCCTGTAGTCCTTTGTCTAGGGCTGAGGCCCTTTGAGATCCCTCCCTTCCATGTTAGCATGTGTACTGATGTCATCCTTGCTCAGGTGGATGCATTTGATAATACGGTGGGAGAAATCATTCAGTTAAAGTGATTATTTAGCATGTACAATATGTATAAACAATGAGATGGCTGCCACTTGAAACCTTCATGATTCTTGATCTTAATACATTGGAAAGGTATAGAATGATGGAATATTTTTCATAAGAAAGATAGAAATAGAATAGGAGATCAATCATTAATGAATCACAAGATAAAGAATAAAAATGACATGGAAATTCAGAAAAAAGTAAGCCCAGAAGAGTTAATATTTGCAGTGCAGTCTCAGTGGACGTCACTGTCAGCTGGATCTGGAATTAGAAATTTGGATTAGGACCTGGTGTGGCTCTGTGGTCCTGGACAAATGTGTTCCAAAAAGGCCTTTCACTGTTTGCCCTAAGATGTATATATTACCCTCTCGGTTTTACAGTACAAAGTGTATATTGGTAGTGTGGGGGCCGGGGTAGATGGTCCCCCAGGAATCTCATTTCTCTGTGATGCTGTCTATCGATTTGTGCCCTCTCCATTCAATCCGTGTATTGAAATTCTTACTTCCATTATGACAATATCTGGAAACAGTGTCTTTCCGAAGATAAATGAGGTCAGAAAAGTAGGGCCCACACAAGCAACTTTTATTACTGCTGTGAACAAATACTTGACAGGAAGCAACTCAAGGGAGGAAGGATTTGTTTGGATTCAGGGTCTGCGGGATGTGTGGGGTGTGGTGGGGTAGCGGGGGAGACTTAGCAGGGAAAGCGGTTGGAAGCTATGGCTCCAGGAATGTGAGGCTGCTTACTCACATCCGGGTTTATCACCACCAAATAGAAACAACAGGAAGTGAGACCTTAAACTTTCTTGCCAGTGGCCCTCTTTCCCTCCCGAGGTTCCAAAACCTTCCAAAATAGTGACACCAGCGCTGACAGTAGCGCTGAGACCCAATCATTAAACACTTGAGTCTTTCACATTCAAACCTTGATGGATTCCTAATCCGACAGGGCCATGGTTTTATAAGGAAAGAAAGATATGTATATATCTCATTTGAACACATAAAAGGTACAGCAAGAAGACAGCTATTTACAAGCTAGAAAGAGAGCCTTCACTGGAGCTACCCATGCTGACACCTCGACATTCAACATCACAGCCATGGACTGCAGGCAGTCGATGTCTGTGGTTTAAACTAGCCAGGCTCTTATAGCAGCATAAGCATACACAGACTCTGGCTTCTAATGCCATACCAGTAGCGGGTACAAGGAGACTGCAGCAGGAAAAAGATGCAAATGCTGAGGTATCTGTCACCTTCTGATAGTGTCAGCAGCATTTCTGGTAGCAGGTTTGATGACTCCAGACAGGCCGTGGTTCTAGTATCCACAGGGCAAATATCTTTTTTCCCTCCACTCCAAGGTACCAACCTCATCACTGGTACCGAACACTGGTTATCTTACTTTCAGTTTTTCCATCACCTATGCTACCAATCCTTTTTTCAAAGTCTCTTCGTTTTCCATTTGAAATTTGACTGAGAAAAGAAGTACATTTAAAAATGTAGTACTGGAAAATCAGAGGTTGGAGAGATGGTTCAGTAGTCAAGAGCACTTACTGTTCTTGCAAAGGAGAGGGGTCTATTGTAGAATATTATTTTAGATTGTTTATGCCATGGAATATTTGTTTAAAGATGCAAAGATGTGTTGCATTCTTTTATGTTGCATTTGTTTAACTCTGTGAAGCTGTACTAGCTTTTTTTTCTTTCTTTTTTCTTTTTATCATGAATAAAGTCACATGTTTATCCTTATTCAAGGTCTCTTCCCCCTCTCACCCCCTCAGGTCACTCTCTCTTCTCCACATCTCCCCATCTCCTCCCCAGCATGGACAGGAGGTCCCAAGGTCCCAATATTGCTCAGTTCAGCCTCCACTCCTGGCAGATCCAGTTTTCTCCCGGCAATATCGAGACTGAGTCAGATGTTCCTCTAGGGGTAGTGGGATCCAAAGTGTCAGTCCAAGGTGTTTCAAACCACCTGGTTAGTGTAACAAAGAGCTGAACGGCCAATAGTGAGGCAGGAGAAAGGATAGAGTTGAAGGCAGAGGGGATAAATAGAAGGAAAAAATCTGAGAAGAGAAGGAGCAAGAGAATGAGAAGGAGATCGCCAGGGGCCAGCCACCCAGCCAGCCATGAAGTAAAAATTAACATAAGATATACAGAAGTAAGAGAAAGATAAAAGCCCAGAAGCAAAAGGTAGACAAGATAATTTAAGAAAAGCTGGCAAGAAACAAGTCAAACTGAGGCCAGGCATTTATAAAAAGCAATAAGCTTCTGTATGTGTGATTTATTTGGGAGCTGGGTGGTGGATCCCTCAAAAGAGCTAAGAGCCTAAGAGTGAAAAACAAAAAAAATAACACTCCATTTCCCAGCAGTTAAATCAGGCAGCTGACAAAAGTCTGTAACTCTAGTTCCTGGGGATCTGATGACCTTTGCCTTCCTTAGGCACTTGTATACATGTGGCATTTATAAACTTACTCAGGCATATGTATATACACATAAACTAAAAACAAAACAACAAAAAACTGACAATATAAAGTAACCCTTGAAGCTATGCTATAATTTGCCATTCAAGTAGTAGCGTTTAATCATTCACAGATGTCAGGCTGCACATGCCTGTCTTTGTCTTTGCCTGTCTTGTTAGGCATGAGGGCTGCACAATCATGCTTGTGGTCTGTCTTCTCTGATCTAATTGATTATGCCAGAGAACCCAAAGAGATCCTTCACAGGTCACATTGCTGACTCACTCACAGTCCTGCCCTTTAAGAACTTTGAGCTCACAAAGGGTTACTCCAGCTGATGATGGATGGTCCATGGAGCTGAGAGGCCAGAGTAGGAAGTAATGCTGATGAGCAGAAAAATCCTGCCAAGGGAGAGATGCTCAAGGACCAGGTTGTGGCTTATAGAAAAGGTAGCCTTGGTTACAGTCCACTTCTCAGTGGATAAAGCTTGCTATTCATCCCTCAGATCTCATGGAATTCTTTGTTGCATGACATCTATAAATGTCCCATCACTGAAGCTAACGAGGTGGACACTTGTGTTTAAAATATCACATATATGCTCTCTCTCTCTCTCTCTCTCTCTCTCTCTCTCTCTCTCTCTCTCTCCCCCTTCCTCTCCTTTTCCTTTCTCTCCCTCCCCACTCCATCCCTCTGACTTTGGACCTAACAGCATTTAGCTTGTGACTTGATGATGAAAGTTACATTGAGTCACATCTAAGACAAAGGACACAAACAAAAATTCATGAACAAGAAATGATATTCTAGAATAACTTTAACTCCCTGCTTGTTTAAATAATGCTGCATTTATCAGGAACCATTAAAGACCCAGGCAAAGCTCTTTTAAAATTAAGTGTAGTTGGACTTTTATAGCTTTTGCTCTCTGTATTTGGCTAATAATGTTGGTGTTCCACGAAGCTCATTTTAAAATAATGTTATTGTAATACTCAAAGCAGGACAGTGCTGACCATAGTGTTAAAGTTACTTTAAAAACAGATCTACAATCAGTACATGTATTCAACTTCCAGGAAGGTCATCTCACGAGGGTGTTTAAAAATCAGGTCAGAAAAAAATGGTTAGTAAATAAAGGCTTTTCCTAGAAACCAATGTTGCAGTTTTCTAAAGATAGACTTTTAAAATTCACTCAGAACACTGAATAGATTATCATCCACAATGCTGGTGCGTCCGTGCGTGCGTGCATGCATGCGTGTGTGTATTCTGGTTTGTCCTGTGATTAGGTAGTTTACAACCATTTGTTCTTGGTCTAGAGTACTCTCACCATTAACATTCCTGTGCTGATTAACTATTCACATTTGGTGAGTGGCTGGATTTCGTTTTGCTGTTTTAATGTGACATAATGGAGAGAAGGGCTTACGTGGAAGCGTGGAAAGGTCTGACAGAAGCAGTTTTGGTTTCAAGGTCTGAAAATCCTTACCTATATGTCTGGGATTTGTCCTCAAGTTGTTTCTTTGATTTTTTTTTAAAATTATATTTATGGCCTGATTTGGGCGGGGAGAGGCATGTGCCCCTGCCCACATGTGACAGTCAGAAGACAGTGTTTACAAGTTGATTTTCTTCTTCTTCTGTTAGGTACTGGGGATCAAACCCAAGTGGACAGGGTGGGTGACAAGTTTCTTCATTCACCGAGCCATCTCACTGGTCTGTGAAGTTGTTCCTTTTTAATGAAGAAAATTTCTGTATACAATATTTGTGTACTATGTGGGGTTTTAGCCGATTACATAAACTCATTGTCAGGGACAACATGTATCTTAACAAACTATTTAGTTACATAAATCATTCAGTCTAAAGTTCTACTATATAATTTTAACTTTCACTATATAATCTAAGATGATATTGACCTTAAGTATCATATAACCCATATGAGCAAGCACAAGAATGACTCCCTTCTCTAAATATTAGATGATATTAATGATATTTAATTATTTGTGTGTTATACAAGCTTGGCTGCTATGATGAAATGATTGAATATCCAAGTTGAGATATAGAATGTTACCGCCCTGAACCCCTGTCTAATACCAAAATAACAGTGATTACTAGGGTGAAGGCTCACCCCAGATTTCTAGACTTGTTTCTCTGTCCTAAACACAGATTCATATTTTTATAAAATTTTATGGAATCTGATTCTGACAAACTAATTTAACTTTCTATTGAATGTTTGGATAACACATTAAAAATTAGTACAAGACATTTTCTAAAAGAACAGATGTTTTACATATTTTAAAGTTCACCTTTTAAAACACCGTATCATTTTATATATCTAAGACCCTGTTACTATAGCAAGGGTATGCTAATATTTGTTAGTTTGCATTAATTGCTGTCAGGCTCTGAATTTTAAATTGTCTCTTAGGCACTTATATTTTCATTTTTCCAAGTCTCTGGGGCATTCTGTATTTTGAGACCTGGTTCTTTTTGCAACTAGAGGAATGTGAGCCTTTATAGCAGCTACCGAACTCTGAAGCCCTTCTGGATAGCTGTGATTTATTTCTCTAGATGGCTGCCAGGAATCTCCGAACATCTTTAACCTGCTGGAACCATGTCTCCCCTGGTTCCTGACAGACTCCCCCTGTGCATCTCAAGACCAAGCCTCTTTAACTTAGAGAAGGGTAAACTGATAAGGCAGCCTGTCTTCCCCTCGCTCCTAATCTGCTCCCTTGTTCTTGTGCATTCTGTTTATATTATGATTCTCTGCATCCCTAATATCTATTCCTACTTTTAATCCTTGGCATTCAATACCCTGCTTTCCTAATATCAATTCCTCTCACACTTAATTTACATCATTTGAATGTCAGTCTCGTCAATTTGAACATGGGTTTTTGACAAACCTTGGCTTTGTTTATTTCATAAACAGCAGACTAGTGAGCAGATTCTAGTTTTCTCCTTCAGACTGGGAGGTTGATTTTCTCTGTAGGACAAAGCCTTCCTTGACCTATTGCATTTCTGTTTCTGAATCCTCTGTCTGCTGTAGAGTTTCTGGATTTCTCAGTGTTCACTGTGCCCAATACTCATCGCTCTCCTTTACCAACCAGCATTACCACTGGTCCTTGCTTCCTCCAGATGCTTTTAGAGTCCAAATGCCAGAAGTACCGAGAGATGTTTGGCAGGGTTTTCACTACAGATCCCATTGCTGAATTACAACTTTCTCCACATCTCCAGATCTAAGTTTCATCAGTGCCTTGATGTTCCAGCATGATAGCTCATAAGAAGTCATCAGAAGAAAGAAATAATGCCATTCACACTCATTATGGGCTTCAGCAGCAAATGGAAAGAAGGTTGGATCTGAACATACATTCTTAAGTTATCCTTTAAGACTCCCCATTGTGGTGCTGGAGAGATGGCTCAGAGGTTAAGAGCACTGATTGTTCTTCTGGAGGTCCTGAGTTTGATTCCCAGCAACCACATGGTGGCTCACAACCATCTAGGATAACATCTGGTACCTTCTTCTGTACACTATATACATAACCAATAAATAAATCTTTAAAAAAAGACTCCCCATTGTTTCAGAAAGGCAGTACACAAGCACAAATTAATGAGCAATGTGTTCTATTTTATCTTAACCTGGCTTAAATACAAACTACAAAAAACTGTTTCTGTGAATCTTTTTCTAGGACTGCTTTTATATCATATAACATTTAAAACTCAAATGAAAATTTTAGAGGATTAGTTTCTCAAATTCATGCTTAGTAAAGAGCACATCTATAAATGATTCTACCGAAGCACGTGTTTGGCATAGAGGCAATCTTGTGGGGTGACTCTTGAATCTTACTCTAGGTTCTGGTAGCCATGTCCTAGAACTCACCATGGTGTTGGGGACTGCTATAGCTTGCAAATGTCACAAGCACAGTAAATTTTAGTGAGAATCAATACCACAGAGACAGTGTTGGGGTGTCTAGCTGGAGATATTAGATGTAGTCATTTAGCACCTGCTCATGTTTCCTTCTCTCTAATGTGATGTTGGTAGAATAGATCCTGGGAAGTTGGGAACCTCATGTTCCTACTCACTTATAACGAGTTCTCCATATTTAATGAGATACATATGTGTGGGTTTAATAAAGATATATAATGACAGTTACTTTACACTGATTTTTGCCAAGTTTTACTGTCAAATACAGTTACAGATTTTTGTCTTCAGGAATGTTCCTGTTTCCACTTTTTTGGGGTGTTTGGAGGTAACTGCAGGGCAAGCAGTGACAGCCACATGTTCCCATGTCTTGTCACCTGCTTGAGAGCATTAAGAATCAGAGATAGGTCTTTCTGCTTCTCTTCTTCCCTACATACCTTCCTCTCCTTCTCCTCTTCCTCTTCCCCCTCCTTCTAAGAGGATCCAGATTGTCCTAGAACTCATAAGCTTCCAGTCTCAGTACCCGAGTGCTGGGAGGACAGTGTATGCCAATACTCCTGGAAGGGGCTTCTTGACTGGAGTGTTCTCGACATTCTTTGGACTTCTTTGGTCAGCCCCACAATTGCATATACACTAATGACATGCTTTGCCTTTTGCTTCTGTTCCACTGATGGTCAGGAAAGAGCCCTTTTCTGAGTATCTCCTGCCTTGCTAGTCTTTCTCAAGGGAACATACATGTGATATTAAAGGCAGCCCTTCATGAATAGAAATAGAAGTGTATAGAAGAGCAGGGATTTTTATCACTAACCTTTCCCTTGATCACAGGGAATGATGGTCTAGCAGGCTTGGCCTTCAGAAGGAAGGCATCTCACATCACACCTCCCTCTCTTTTTACCCATCCCTCAATCCCATTCTCTCTTACTCAAATCTGGATCCTTATGTTAGCTTTTCTTTTTTATTATTTAAAAAGGTTTTTCCCATACCCACCACTGCTTCCCTTCCCTCCTCCCAGTCCTCCCTCTGTGTCTCCCTTACCCTCCTATCCATTTCCCAGAGACAGCAAGGAGTCCCAAGGTGAGTAAGTTCAGTCTGGCATATACACTTGATGTCGGACCGAGTCCCTCCTCCCAGTATCAAGGCTAAGTAAGATGTTCCCTTACAGGGTATGGGCTCTGCGAAGCCAGTTCACGCACCAGGAATAAACTCCAGTCCCACTGCAAGAGGCTCCACACACTGCCCATGACATTCAACTGTCATCTACATTCAGAAGATTTAGTTCCTTTCCATGAAGGTTCCTCAGCTGTCATTTCAGAGTCAATGAGCTCCCAAAATTGTGATACATTTGCACAATGGAGTACTACTCAACAGAGGGGGAAAATAATGACATCCTGAAATTTGTAGGCAAATGAATGGATCTGGAGAGTATCATCCTGAGTGAGGAAATACAGTCCCAGAAGGATAAACATGGTATGTGCTCATTCATGAGTAAAGCAAAGGATAACAATCCATACCCTCTGAGCAGCTAGGTACTAGGAAGAAGTTAAGAGAGACGTCCATGGATTCCTCTGGGGAGGGGAAATAGAGAAGATCTCCTGAGTAAGCTGGGACTATACAGGGGAGGGATCAAGGGGAGTAGAAAGAGGTTAAGGGAGAATGGAATGGTTGAGTTGGGGGAGCAACAGAGAGGGAGAACAAAGAAATAAATATCTTGACAGAGGGAGCCATTGTGGGGTTAGAGAGAAACCTGGTGCTAAGGAAACACCCAAGAACCCAGGGAGGACTTACATTAGCTTTTCATCACTGAGGAGTACCTCTGGTAATCAAGCTAAAGATGAAGAATATACTTTGGCTCTGAGTCTCAGCTCATGGTCATTTGGTTCTGTTGCTTTGAGCCCATGTTGGCACAAATGGCAGCACCTGGTAGCACCAGAAGGCAAAACAGAAAAAGAGAAGCGTCTATGATTCCCATATCTGTTCCAAGGAATACTTCAAGTGATCTAATGTCACTTGGCCACATCTCCTAAAAGTTCTACTGCCTTCCAGTAGCCCCAGAGACTAGCAAGCAAACCTTTAACCTCACAGTTCTTTGGGGGGACCCTTTGCTCTTAGATGCGGCAGTTCTCTTTTCATGATGTCTCCTCTAAGACCCTGAACTGGTGCTCATTAACCCTTCCTGCAGGGGTGTGGGGGGACACCGCTCCAGAATCCTCCATCCTTTGCAATGTACACAGACTCCTGGGTTTGGCTGTCCTGTAGATATCTGTTATCTCCCCAGTTTTTTACAATATAATGGCATCTGAAACAGGTTTATGACTCCATTTTTTAGGCCCCTGACCTATGATAACTGTGGATAATTTCTCCCTTACTTGCCAAAGGCACACAAAATTCTTATCTACAAAGATCAACTGAGTCTGTTCTCCTGTGGTCACCAGACATTTTTCTTATGCACAGGCTCTTTTAGCCTTGTTTGATGTGGTATATTCAGGAGTTATTGAGGGAGACCTAGAGGCTTTGGGGTCTCAGGACCCTGAATGGAGTGTGGTCAACCCCCATTGAGAACCCCATTACATACTGCCCTTTTTCCCTATTTGTTCCTGTGTTCTTGGGGAAAGAATTGTGTGGTGATATGTTACATATTTAACAAAACCTGGAATATCAAGAGATCAACACAGTCAAAAACTAGGCAGACATAGATCAGGGAGTTCTGGATCTTTGAGTACAAGGTCAAACAGCTGGGCTTCAGTGGTACATACTTTTAATCCCAGCACAGGGAAAGCCAGGAGTGGTGACTTATGCCTTTAATCCCATAACTCCAGAGACAAAGAAAGATCTTTTGGTGTTTCTGTGAGTTCAAGGCTGACTACCAAATAGAGAAGTTCCCACCTTTAGTCCTAACCTGGATGAGATACAGTTGAGTGAGAAAGGTATTTAAGGCAGGCTTAGGAAAACAGCAGCAATTAGAAGAGACCAGGAGGGAAGCTCAGGAAGCTGGAAGATGCTGAATGAGACTTGACTGTGTTGTTGCCTTTCTCTGATATTTCAGCCTTTCCCGCATATGTGGCTCCAAGTCTCTTTCATTATAATCAGAATGCATGCTATAGGATTGGCACCATCACTGCATGGAACACTTCCACTCTTCAAAAGTTGCCTTAAGATTTCATTTATATCAATAAATATTGATATAACCCTTTAATAAATATTAATCCTTTATATAACCAATTGTCAATAAGTAATGCTACAATATCTGGTGCCCAACGTAAATTATTCACACCCACATAAAGCTTAAAAAAAGCTTTAAAAAAAAATTTCTAGATCACAAAAACAAATCCAAAAAACGACTTTTGAGTTATAGCTCCGACATAAGTCAAACTACAAAAGTGACATGACATACAAACTTAAATTGCAAAATGGCCTGTTTGGGGCATGCAGCTTAAGCTGCAATGAGGACAGTCCCTAAAGTCTCACAAGGGCCTCGATATAAATAGCAAACTACATATGCTAAATTTAAAGTTTCTGTTTATACAGACAAAAAACAAAACCAAAACCAGCTTCTTATTAATATTTTCTAAAAAGGCTCTGTTTGCTGACGGCAAACAGAGACATGACTCCTTTAAAAGAGGCTTTCTTTTTTTTTTTTTTTTTTTTTTTTTAAAAACCTTTTATTTATTTGCCTTGGTATTTGCCTGGAACCCGGAACTGGAACTACAGACAGTTGTGAGCTGCCATGTGGGTGCTGGGAATTGAACCCCAGTCCTCTGGGAGAGCAGTCAGTGCTCTTAACCACTGAGCCATCTCTCCAACCCTAAAAAGAGGCTTTCTAACTCAGCCTTAGTGACAAAAACTGTGTGGCTCCTTTAAGAGGCCTTGCTGCCAAATACTTAAATAAAATTCATGAGCAGCAGGTGACAGTGCTCTACTTAACAACAATATAAACCCTAAAAAAATTCCCCAACATTAGGGTGATAAATAATTCCATGATATTTAATACTATTTCCCAAAATTATAAAAATAAATGTGGCTCTAATACCTCTGCTATTTAAAAAGCCAAATAGAGCAAAGTCAACAGTCAAAACAATGCTTTATAGTCTAACATTTTAAAAGCTCTTCTAGTTAAAAAATTATTAAAAATACACAATAAAACAAATTCAAATTTTAAAGAGCCTCTAAATAAGTTACAATATATAAAAAATAAACTAAAAAAAGATTTAAAAATAACTCTTGAAATACTGCTTGAAAAGAGGAGTTCTGTGCTATGGGCTGACCCTTCTGTATGCTCTGAAAATGTATTGCTTTTATTGGTTGACAATAAAGTTCTTTTGGCCTATGCTTAGGCAGAACAATCAAGCCTAGGACTTAGATGAGGAGGGGTAGAGTCACGGGAGAGCCAAAGAGAAAAGGTATCAAGCTATCTGACAAGGTATGGATAAGAAATATGGGTTGATTTAAATATAAGAGCTAATTAGTAATACACCTGAGCCATTTGCCAAGTGTTCTGTAATTAGTATAAGCTTTTGTGTGATTATTTGGAACCAACTGGTCAGGACAAAAGGCTCCATCTCCATTTCCAATTCTTCCACTTGGAAGGAGGTAAACACAAATTCCAACGTCCAGGTTGAAATGTCCCTTTGTTGAAAGATAGGAGGGATACTTTGATTTGCTTTACTGTAGCCAAACACTGTAGTTTCTTTGTTATCATCTATGCAATAGCCTAAACGTAGCACCAACACAAAATAGCTATGTGTTTCTCCATGCAAAAAGAATATTAGTTTAACCTGCACAAAACAAACGCTCCTTCCCGCTTCTTATCCAGGAACATACCATCTTTAGGCTTACCTCTGAAATATCCATTGAAGGGCTTAAGATGAATCAAGGTATGGCTTCATATAGACTGAGAGTGTCCCACCCAGGTCAGTGGAGTTTTCAACCTCCAGACTCTCAGTCTTCCTGAGGGATCCACCTTCCACTTTCCAGCTGAAATTGTGGAGAACCATGTATTTCTATTTCAGTGACTTGCCGAGCAAAGAGGAATTGGCCTTCTGCTTCCTCACTGCAATAGTTGGGAGTTGTTGCTCCTTGTATAAATGTTTGAAAGTTTTTCACTTCATACATAAATACCCCAAGCCCTTTATGTCATAACTGGGGCTATTCTGAGATACTTTGCATTATGTCCAATGGTTTCTGCTTAAAAAGATTGAACTCCAGTTCTCACTGAGTTACTTACCCAAGAGTTCCCCTTGTGTTGTCTATGTCCTTTTGCATTCTTTCTTTTTTACCTTTATCTTTCTTTCTTTTATTCTTATTTCTTTTTTGCGTTGTCTCCAATTCTGAAGTAAATACTCAAATTCATCTCCTGCCAGTTTGAGGGAACACTGATGGTCTGATGTATTTCTTGTTTCCTAAGCCATTAAATGAATTCCTGGGAATGCAGCCATAGCACTGACTGCCCCCGCCATGATTGCTTGGTGAGTGTATCGTATACATCACAAAGAAGCTCACAAAGCCTTCTTAGCAAGATACCATGTTGCATGAGAAGCCATTTACCTTTGCCTTTCCTCTTCCAAAATAGGAGCCACCTCTTCCATTTCCCTCACATAGCTAGGGTCTGGAATTTCTGAGCTACATTCTGAAGACTGAAAATGAACATAGATATCTCTTTATTAAAGGAGCCCAATGTCCTAGTGGATAAATTGCAAAGTATATGGGCCAGATAAAGAGGGCAAAGAACAAGTGTGGAGCAAAGCAGAGCAGACGTGGAAGAAAATAGCTCAAAGAGGAAAAATGAGACCTAACTTTCACTTTTATTGAGTTTTGTGCTGATATGTGTGATGGATGAGCTCAGGCTAAAGACACATTTAAGGTGAACTTTAACTTGTGGGTTAGAACAAGTAGAGTAACATGTGTGTAACAATGTCCTAATGAGGTTTAGAAGATGGGCTACAAGTTAAGAGTGTATACTGCTCTTGCAGAAGACCCAAAGTTTGTTCCCAGCACTCATGGGTAGATGGCTCAAAACTGCCTGAAACTCTAGCTACAGTGAATCTGATGCCTTTGGTTTCCTTAAGTACCTGTCTTCACCCACAACACACAATTAAAAATAATTTTAAAGATTAGTATTTTTAAAAAAGAAAATGAAAATGTCATAATGAAACTCATTCGAATGTATGCTAACCTCAAGATAAAAAATAAAGTTTTACCTTGATTTTCTTATAAGGAAATTATGTCACTATAGATTATGTTACTATATTATGTCAGTAAAATTCTTGTAGCCAGTTGTTGTGGCCCACACCTTTAATCCCAGCACGGACAGGCAGAGACAGGTAGATCTTTTCAGTGCAAGACCAGCCTGTTCTATAGAGTAAGTTTCGGGACAGTCAGGGCTATACAGAAAAGCCCCATCTCAAAAAAACCAAAGAAGGAAAAGAAGAGGAGGAAGGGGGGAGCAGGGAGAAAGGAGGGGGGAGAGCTTCTCTCTAGCTCTGTCCTTGCTTCTGTATCCACATTGTTCCTGTATCCCTGACTCAAACTAGGACTTCATAGTCTATATAAGTCACTGCAAATGGAGGATAGACAGCATCATACAATGTCAAAATTCAACTCCTGTGGAGTCATATGCGTAAGACGGTTCTTTCTATGAGGGAGCACGACAGGTCGATGAGCAAAACTCTTCTGGCAAGGGAACAGAAGGATCCAAGCAGGAAGGGGCAGC
This sequence comes from Sigmodon hispidus, assembly GCA_004025045.1. Taxonomy (NCBI): domain Eukaryota; kingdom Metazoa; phylum Chordata; class Mammalia; order Rodentia; family Cricetidae; genus Sigmodon; species Sigmodon hispidus. The sequence goes on along the minus strand of PVIH01009921.1, from coordinate 45,381 downwards.
AGGAACATTACCTCAGGCAGAAGGACTGTGTCCACTCCAGCCGAGCTTCTGGAGATCTTCCTTTTTAGGCCAATCTTGTGAGGCTTGAGAAGGCTTGAGATGAATTCTTTGACAGCTATAGAGGATAGGGAATCCATTTAGGGAGGTAGTGTTATGATTTTAAAGATTAAAAAATAAAGTAAACTTAACTGGGTGTAGTAGCACATGTCTTTAATCCCAGCGCTTGGACGGACTGCTCAAGCTGACCTTGAGGCCAGCCTGATCTACTTGGTAAGTTCTAGGAACAGACAGAACTGCATAGTGAGACAAAAACAAAACAAAACAAAAAAACATGAACAAAAAAGTAAAGTCAACTCATGTTTCACAAATCATTGTGTCCTGGTCAGGGTTATCACTGCTGTGATACAGCACCATAACCAAAACAACTTTCGAAGGGAAGGATGTATTTGGGCTTCTATGTCACTGATCATCACTGAAGGGAGTCAGAACAAGAACTTAAACAGGGCAGGAACCTGGAAGCTTAACTGATGTAGAGGTTATGGAGTAGAGCAGCTTCATGGCTTGCTCAGTCTGCTCTCTTATAGACCCAAGACTACTCACAATGGCTGGGCTCTCCCACATCACTGATTCCAAAAATGTCCAACAGGCTTGTGTACAGCCAGGTCTCATGGAGACATTTTCTCATGAGGCTCCCTTCTTGGCAACAACTCTAGCTGGTGTCAAGCTGACATAAAAAACAAACAAACAGCTGCTTATGAGTAACTTACAAAAAATGACATGTATTAGCACTTCGATGGATGAGCTACATAATTTGAAACTTTACCCACAGGAAACATTAATGAGGTTCAAAGCACAATCACAAAATCAGTTGGTGTGGGCATTGCTTTGTGAGTAAAAGGAAGAACGCCCAGAGTTCAATTTCAAAAGCAATTATCAAACAAGTTTGGGCAAGGTGTGAATTCAGGCCTGACTCTTCATTTAAAAGGAAAGACACATCATTAAAGTATTAAGAAAAGCATCTCTTAATGCGTTATTACGCCGATATGAAGATGTTGAGTTTTGAGTGGTTATCAGGCTATCCATAGATTGGTGACTCTTCATTTTCTTTTAATTGTTAAACAATTTAAAGGCACTTTTTATTGTCTTCATTATTAAAGTGAAAACTAGTTTTCCTGGGGTATCTGCTAATAGGTTAGATACTTTGCAGAACACCACCAGTGAATGTATAACTGCTTCATCTTGCCATGCATCAGGAGCCAGAAAGAATGTGTTAAACTCTGGGTTACTGTAATTACTAAGTAACTTGTAAAAGGATGCTTCTCGATGATGTCAGAAACCCCATCCTGATGCTCTCATGTTACTGACACTCATATTCTATCCCTTGGGTGAAAACTGTTATTTCAGTTGCTCCTAGTGATCAGTTTATTATAAAATGAATAAGGCTTCAGTTTTGGATCCTTTATGTGTTACACATTTGGGTAGGCAGCAGGCTTTGTGGAGATCAGCCTGTAGGGGGTGGAGTTTTTTGTTTTTTTAAATCCTTTGGCAGTCTGATTAAATCTATAGAACAGCCTAGGAAATAATTTTAAAATAGAATGTTTAAGTAAATGCAGAGTTAACAAAGAGTACTGCATATATATTAAAGTCAATTAATTATTCAACTTTGTGGTGTAGAAATATATGCATGTTTCTTTATAATACATCAGTAACACTTAGTGGCAGTCTCAAAACTAAGTAAACACTTTAGTTTTGAGGTAGGAAGGAACATGAGTGATATTTGACATAGTTGCTTTAATGGTGACACCAAATGAAAGTGTCATGTTTCTCTTGATGATGTAACCACAGATAAAGCAAGTATTACTTTGCATGTGGCAATAAATAAAGTGGTTTATTGACTACATTTATAGTAGAGTAAAAATATTTAAAGTAGCACTTCCTACAGTTGGAGATCTGAGGAGTACATTTTTCATAGTCTCTCTAGGTTTTCTAAGGACTTCCTTAAGTGAAGATCAGTGACGTAGAAGCCCAATACATCTCTTTCCTTCTCAAGGTGTTTTGGATCTGATGTTTCATATCACAGAATGATAACCCTGACCAGGGTCGGGGTGCAGATGTACATGTGTGATGGACAGAAGATGAGCTGCAGGAGTCCATTCCAACATTTGAGTCTGAAAGACCAAGCTTGGCTAGGCAGGTGTGGCCACCTTAGTTGCATAATGCTTTTATTGCTAACAAAAGACACACAAATGGAACATTCAAAATAAGTATCATGTTTAGGCCAATAATTTACAGTTTATAACTACCTAAATTCAGGTCTTTTAAGTAAGTTGGAAGAATCAAAAGCAATAGCAGTCACATGTGGGAAACATGTTAGTACACTCAAGCTAATTTTTTTTTTTATTTAAAAGGTTTTTTTTTTCTTATATACCTAGCATCCCCCTACCCCCTCATCCACTCCTCAGAGAAGGTAGGGCCTCCCAGGGGCAGTCAATACAGTCTGGTGTATCAGGATGAGGAAGGACTAAGCGATCCTCCTTTAGTACCAAGGCCAAGAAGCAAGGTATCCCTCTATAGGAAATGGGCCCCCAAAAGCCAGTTTATGCACTAGGGATAAATTCTGATCCCACTACCCAGGACCCCACAAACTACCCATGCCACACAACTGCCATCCACATTCAGAGGGCCTAGTTCAGTCCCATGCATGTTCCCCAGCTATCTGTCCAGTGTCAGTGAGCTCCCAATAGCTCTGGTCAGCTCTCTCTGTGGGTTTCCTCAACATGGCCTTGACCTTTGCTCATATAATTTCTCTTTACTCTCTCTCTCTTCAGCTGGACTGGGAACAACCCAGCCCTTAGCTATAGATCTCTGCATCTGCTTTCATCAGTTGCTGGATGAAGATTCTATAATGACGATTAGGGTGGTCATCAATTTGTTAATTTTTTTATTATATATGTGGCAGTTTCCTGAGTACTTGACTGTGTCTTCCTGATCATGTTTGGTGTGTGTGTGTGTGTGTGTGTGTGTGTGTGTGTGTGTGTGTGTGTGGTATGGGGGGGGGAACAATAAGAAAACAAAAGGAGCCTGTTGTCTGGGATTGTATATGTTAATGAGTTTCTCTCTTCCTCATTTAGTAAAATTTAGACTAGATGATGATTCCCAAGCAAATCTTCCCTCTATAAATAGGACATCTCTGTCCACACTGCTCTCAAGTCAGACACCTGTGCCGCCTCTCCATGACCCTTATGAAATAACGACGCAGTTGTGTCTGCCGAATGGAAAGTAGACGACTAGGCCAAATCTTACAGACTCCACTTACTCAAAGAACCATTTGTGTGTATTTAGAATGATTTTAGTTTTGAAAATTAAAGTGACAGGAGAGGCTAGTCTGAACGGCATTTTCCCCATGTTTTCTGTTCCCTGGCTTCCCTCACCTTGTATGAGTCAGTTCCTTTGGAGGAGGGAGTTGGACTTCACCCTTTTCAGTCTCTTCTACTCCCAGCCTCAGAGTAGTCACTGATGTATAAATACCAGTTGAAGCATGGACTGGCTTTAGCTCAGCGGTTACTTTGACAAATATTAGTTGAAGAAATGGCATGCGTCTCTAATGTGGGAGTTGTGCAAATACCCTGGTTGAATGTCACTGATCTGGCTAAATCTGAAATCATATTTTTCATTTTCAAGACTCATCTGCAGTAGAAGACTTTCCTAGTCTTTACCTAACTCTAGCAGAGAAACTGTAGTTGCCACTTTTCTTACAGGCTGGAACGTTCCTAAACTTCCTGACACTTGTGTCTGAATGTAGCACTTTGCTCTATCCTTCTGGGTGGTCTAGCTTCTAGGAGCCATTTGGAGAATATATTGTGGATATGGGGGATACTTATTTCCCAGGTGGCAATTTTAGTATTTGCAATACAATCACTAAAGATTCTCAAGATAGCTATATTATTTGTTTATTCATTAATTTATTATTGCTATGTGTATGTTCATGATGTGGGCGCCTATATTCACTTAGCTGTCTCATTGACTCTGGACTATCACCACCCTTCATGTCAAAAAACAAAGACAAAGAAAAACAACGAACAAATAAAACCACCCACCTTTTTAAAAAGAAATAGAGGGAATGCATGCTAAGCCACATACTTGACTGATCAAGTCAGCTAAACGGTCAGGGAAAATTATGACTCAGTTTCTCTTGGGTGTCCCCTGAGTTTTGGTTGGTGGACAGCTTTTGTAAGTCAGAGCAATTGCAGTCTCCAAAATTAACAGGCATAGTATGCTCAGATATTGTACTTCAATGAACCGTCTCTCATAATAAGCACAATTATTGACTTGGAATCACATAATAAAGAATGGTATAGATATTAAAATCACATGTATTTCCCAACTTTGTGCCTTTTTCTATTCTTCACAGTGAATTTCACCTATTACTCCCATAGGTCTGTTGAGATCATCTCTAGCCTCCAAGTCCATATCAAATATATTCATTTCATGTATGTGTTGGAGTGGGTTCTGGAGATCAAACTCAGGCCATCATATCTTGCATATTACTCCTGAAAATTGTTATGAGCTCTCATATCTAAGGGCACAAAAGAAAATTATTTAGGTCTATTAAAATGAAAGAGTTTTAGATTAACTTTGAAATGACTGCCAGCTAGGCTGATAACTCTCTTGTTCAAGTGATAAACATCTCACTCTCATTAACTGTATTCATCTATTAGTTAATAAAGAAGTTTCCTTCTATACCAGTAGCTGCTAGTAGCTCTAAGTTCAATATATTCTCTCCATTTTTGTAATATATCTCTAGTTTCATTAGGTGGCATTTTTGCATTTGCAGAAAGGTCTGAATTCTTTTGAATTATCTGAAATACCTTTGATAAATATTATTGCCCTATAATGATGGGCTCATCTTTCTCTGGCTGGAATCTGAGATATCCCCTTCTTCCGATTCATGGTTTGAACAATCAGTCCCAACTTCTGACACTATTTTGAAGGCTATGGGGCTTTTAGGGAGTGAGGCCTAGATGGTTGAAGTAGATCATGAGAGACAGGTCTTTAATGGTTCTAGTTGCTTCTGGTTACGGCGGCAGCTGTCTCCATCCTGCATATACCCACACATACGAACCGCTGCCAGCTCCTGTGGCCATGGGCTGAGGTTCTCCTCTGGACACACTTCTTTGCATAGTGGACCGAAATTCTTGGAGACTGTGACCCTAATAAATTCTTCCTTCCTTACCTTGGTCAGGTGTTTTGTCACCGTGACAAGAAGAATGACTAATAGATTTTATGGTGGGAACTCCTTTAAAATAAATTCTTAAAATACAGAATGAATTGAAATTATTTTGAAGTGTTCTCATTTTCTTCTTCAATGAATTTGGTAAGGTAATTCAAACTCTTCTATTCCCTTATCTAGACAGACACTTCAAAAATAACCTATCTACGTTTTAACTGCTTTGGGGGTTTCATTCCATTAAACATTTTTTAATTTTTAGTCATAGACATGTTTACAGTTATTTTTTTAATTTGTTTTTTTTTTTAATAAGGTCTCTTGATGTAACCCTAGCTGTCCTGAAACTTGCTATGTCTAGCAGGCCAGCCTCAAACTCAGAGATCTGCCTGTGTCTGTCTCCTGAGTGCTGGGATTTAAAGGTGTGTACCAGTAGGCCTAGCTGGAGTTTTGTTTTTTTAATTTATTTTTATGTGTATTGGTGTTTTGCCTACATGTACTGTGTGTACTGTGTGCATGCCTGGTGCCTGTGGAGACCAGAAGAGGGTGTTGAATCCCCTGGGACTAGAGTTATAGACAGTTGTGAGCTCCTATACTGTTGCTGGAAATTGAGCCTGGGTCCTCTGGAAGAGCAGCTAGTGTTTTTAACCACTGAACCGTCTCTTCCAGACCTTGATCTGTAGTTTTGATATTTTTCCAGCATAAAAATCATGGCATTTGTTGTGAACATGAAAACAAATTTTATCTTGATACTGGTGTTAGGCAAATTAACCTTTATGAAACTTTGCCTTTGAAGCAGAAATTAAGATGATAGAAGAAAGATTTAAAAACCACAATCAGTTTCCGAGAGAGAAGCTATAACCTAATTTGAGGTTTTGAAACTGTTCCTAATGATGGGGAGGTATTTAGATATTACAGGCAAACTGCACTGAAACTATGCAAAGTAATACGCTTTCATACCATTAAGAATTGTGTGGAGATTTAAAGCATGTCTACGACTTCTTTGACATAACCCCCTTCAAAAAAAAGAAAAACACATTAAGCCTAAATTGCTTCTCCTGGAGTTGACTGTACTTAGTGATTTGCTCCTCATGAGTGCAATGAAGCAGAGATGAAATAGAAAGTCATTTAAAACATTGAATCTTCTTCATTCTCTTCTTTGGATTGCTTGTTCTGGGAGAATCCAGCTGCTTTCCTGTTGGACAGTAGAGCAACCCCATGATGTACTGAGGCTTACTGCTAATAGGAACAGAGGTACCCTCTTAATGACCTTGTCAATGAGCATTCTTGGGAACGGAAGCTCCAGGCCTAATAGACCTTCACATGATTTTTTATCTCTAGCTGATAACTTAATTGGAACCACAAAATAAATTTTGATCTGCAATCATCAAGCTAATCTGCTCCTAGTTTCCTGCCCTAGACAAGACTGTAGAACAGTAAGTATTGTTTTAAAACACCAAATTTAGGGAGGGTAGTTTGTTACACAACAATAACCAACTAATACAAATTCCTCAAGAGTTATCTCAAGAAGTTGAGATAATTGCTAGTGTTTTCTTGTGAAAGAGATATAAGGAGCTGTCAGGACTGGCCGAATGGTATTTAGGTCACATTTGCAGAATAATAACACCATATTCAGCACAAGTACAACAGCAACATCTGCTGCTATTAGGAAGGAGAAAAGTGATGAGATTGTCTCTATAACCTGTAGTAGAATATTATTTTAGGGTGTGTTATTTTTGTTCATGTTATGTTTAACTCTGTGAAGCTGTGTTACTGTGCTTGTCCAAAACACCCAAAGGTCTAATAAAGAAATGGCCAATAGTGAGGCAGGAGAAGGATAGGAGGGGGTGGCAGAGAGAATATATAGAAGGAGAAATCTAGAAGGAACAAAAAGAAGTAGCCAGAGAAGGAGGCGGACTCCAGGGGCCAGCCATCCAGCTACACAGTCAGCTAGAGTAAGAGTAAGATTTACAGAAGGAAGAGAATGGGAAAAGCCCAGAAACAAAAGGTAGATAATTTAAGAAAAGCTGTCTAGAAACTAAGCCAAGCTAACACTAGACATTGATAATTAAGAATAAGCCTTGTGTGTGATTTATTTGGGAGCTGGATGGCAGGCCCCGAAAAGAGAAAAACAAACACTAACTTCTGATTTTAGAAGACTTTGTTAGGTGAATTAGGACAACATTGCCAGTATAATATTGCTGCAATACCATAGGGTTCCTCTCTAGAACAGTAAAGTACGTGAAGAATAAACCTTTTCATCTTCAGCATCAAGTAGAGCAGGAGGAAAGCTCTTCTGCTTTGTTTCTGCCTTTCAGATCACATAAAATGCATTCACTTGGGCAGAAAACCAAAATAAAACAAATTGAAATTTGCCTTTAGGACCTTCGTCACAAGGGAAGCAAAGAAATGTCTTTTTCTGTAGCACAGTGTGCAACACAGTTTGATCTTTTTGGGGCTTGCTTTGGTTGTCTGTTACAATGAACTCAGTGTGTGTCTGGTTAGGTATTTCCCACTACCGAGGAAAGGGTCTTCCACGAATTCTCCCCAGTGATGGAATTCTAAGCCTCTCTATTCCGGTTGAGTCCTTGCATGGACACCATCACTATTTCTCTTTAGTTCTTTCCTTGACTTGAGATTTTCTTGGCATACATAGGAAGATCTAAGGAATCTCTATAAATCTATGGGTTGTTTTCAAGGTGAACCTCTACTTTCATAAGCACTGTCCTATAAATTCTGTAATTCTAGTCTCTGGGACCCTTGGTTCTATCTCCTTTATTCAGGAAGTCAGTAAGCTCTTCCTGGGTTTCTCTTCCCTGCACTGCAGCCTGGAAATGCTCAGGGTAGTGGGCTGTGGGGTGTCACAGGGCTTCCCTCACTTGTTTCCTGTTCTCAGAGGACCACTGTGTCTCTCTGTTGTTGTTACAGCTGGGAGGATAAATCTGGTCCTTAATGCTTGATCATGGCCCTTTGTTGTTGTTGTTTAAATTCTGCCTGTATCACCCTACAAAAAGCATCCAAACCAAATACAGTACTATTTCCTGAGTTTTCAATAAACCATTCTACTGTTTACAAAGCTGACTCCTTCTGGGTGATAAGATAGATACACAGTAATGTCAGCAACTATCACAGGCATCAATTAATCACATAGTTATTTTTCTTATAGCTCTTTGGTCAGCAAAGTCTATGGATTAGGAAAATAACTAATATCTAGAATTTATGCTCTTTTGTTAGGACAATCTGTCTCTCTGAGATGGAAGGCTCTTGACACAGTAAGCAGCTACCAAATGCCAGCTATGACTATGTGGTCAATGTGTCGCTAGTTTCTGCTGTTGGAAGAGTGAGTACTCATTCATAGAAGTAGCCAGATCTATCTACTGTGTGAAAGGACAGTTCACTCTCTTCTCACAACAGCCTGCTCATAGGCCCACTAAATAAATACAGGGTGGCTACAGAAAGGCTCTGATTGATAGCGTCAGACCTGTTTTACCTATAGGAGTAAATAATTTTACCTTGTGAAACAATTCTGAGAGTTTTTGTTATCTATTTTCTAGTGCTATATTATAACTCCAAATGCAATGGTTTGAGATAACATTTATTTTAATAACGAATTTTCTACATAAGCAGTTCATTCAGGGTCAGCACCCATCCATGGCCACTTGGGATAAGTAAAAACTGAGAGCTGGATTATTCTGAAGGCTTGTTTATTCGTGTCTAGAAGTTGATAATGATAAATGCCAGGTCTTCAGCTGGGTCTGAGGCTAGACCATCTGTGTGTGGCTTTTTCATATCACTTGGCTTCCTTGCAGCCTGGTTATTAGATGCCATAGGTGAGTGTACTGTGAGTGCCAGAAGGAAGTTACTTAACCCTTTATAGTTTAGGATTCATATGACATTACTTCTTCTGTGGTTATGAATTTGCCGAGACTGAAGGAGAAAAATAAATATCTGACACCTCAATGGAGGGTTGTCAATGTCACATTGTAACAATTATGTTGGCATGGCCATTTCTGGAAAATATAACCCGTCCCACCACTCTATTGGTGGTATCTCCTATTATTATTAATCTTTCCATTTGTAGCCTGAAGTTTTCTAACGTTTCAAGGCCCCTTGGTTCAGAGGAATCTTTCCCACCTACAGTCCCACAGCCACTTATTAAATAATTACTCAGAGGCTTATATGAACTACCAACTGTTTGGCCTATGGCTCAGGTTCATTACTAACTAGTTCTTACAACTGAAGTCAACCCATTTTTATTAATCTGTGTATTGCCACATGGCTCAGTGGCTTACCAGTTCTCTCACATAGTGCTTCTCAGGGCAGCTGGATTGTGTCTCCCAGACTCTGCCCTTCTCTTTTATCTATTTGGATTTCACATCTGCTTCTAAGCTGCCTTGCCATAGACCAAAACAGCTTCTTTATTAACCAATAGTAATAAAGCATATTCACAGCTTACAGACATTCCACATCCATTCTTATTTCTTTCAAGCCCTTGACTGTCTGGCCAGATCATTAACCTTGCCTATGAACTGAAGACCATGTAGATTTCTAGGCATTTCTACTTTGAAAAGAAATCAATATTACAATAACATTTATATTGTTATTTTCTAGTATTGTATAACAGCCCCAACTTTAATGCTATAAAGAATAATGAGGCATATAAATTCAGTGAACAGAACATTGATCATCCTATTTATAGAAGGTGCCTACAGGTTCTGAAAATGTTTAACTGTTAAGTGACTGTGGAATGATAAATATATATGTCTCAGGATTAAGCACAGAGAGTGTGTTCTGGTTTGGTTTCTGGTGTTATGATTGAACACCATGATCAAAAGCAACTTGGAGAGGAAAGGGTTTATTTTAGCTTACAGGTTTAGCTTCTAGTTCATCATTCAGGAAAGCCAGCATAGGAAGCCAAGGCTGTAGCTTGATGAAACACCCTGGAGCAATAATGCTTGTGGACCTGATCCTCAGCTCACATTTAACTATCTATCTTATAAAGCTTGGATCCACCTGACCAAGGATCATAATGCTCACAGTGGGCTGGGCCTCCTACATCAATTATCAGTTAAGAAAATGTCCCACACATGGCCACAAGCCATTATGACTGAAGCAATTCTTCATGAAAGGTTTCTTCTCAGGTGACTAAAGGTCTGTGACAAGTTGATAGCTAAGTCTGACGATTGAAGAATGTAAAACACATGTTTATGAAAAGTTCCAGTGTTTTCATAATGACTTAAGTATTGTTTTTTCTGAGGATGGAGTTCAGTTGCAAACAACTTTAGGGTGTTTGGGTAGCACATTAATTGTCTAAGGGGATATTGGGTCACGTAGACATTTAGAGTCTAATGACTGTAGAATTAATGGTAGGTTGAATAAGGGTTCTCAAACATACCCATCTTAAACCCCCCAGACCTGTAGAATGTCACATTGTATGGCTTTTGCTAGGGTAATGAAGTTAAGTACTTTGAGAATTACTTTGGAATCTGTGGAAAGACCCAATGTAACCACACCACTCTTGATAAGCACACCAGAGGCTAAGTCAGGAGCGGGGATGAGGGAGGAGGTGGATAAGCAATATAATGGCTGGAACAGCAGCTAGGATGGTTCATTTAGAAGGAAAAGAACGATTCCAGAAGCCAGAGGACAGTCACTAAAAACTTGAGAAAGTCTGACTGACTTCAGAGCTTTCAGAAATAATCAGGTCTTCCTGAAAGCTCAGGAAAACTAATTTCAGATGTCCGACTTCTAGAATTGAAAGAGTGGAACTTCTTTGTTTTACAACATCATATCAACTTGTTGCTGCTCTAACGAGTTAGTGCAGATGTCTTCCATGACTGTTATGGAGACCAGAGAGTTGAAATTAATGTGACGAGGCTGAAACCATTTGTAGGCGAGGCTAAGTCTATTCCTCAACTGTTCCAGCTTTTGCTTCCTGATGCCATTCCCTAAGCTTGTGACAATGTCACTTGATTTTTACCCTGGTCTTCAGCTTTATCTGGTTTGTTTTATACACCTTTTTATCTTTTATCAAGTTGTCATCTACTTCTTATAAATTTATCTAGGTGGATCACCTAGATAATCCAGAAAAAAAAACCCTCAAGATCTTGAACTTAATTACATCTGCAAAGCCCCCCTCTCTTTATAACTTACATTTAGATTAGTTTTTAGGACTTGATATTATGGGGTGGCTATTCTTCTACCTACTACACCCATGATAATTTGTTACAGGAACAACCAATATAGGTAGGCAGCAAAGCTCTACTAAGGCTTATTATAAACCCAAAAGCTATTTTGCTGAAGAAAAATAATATTTTCAAGGCAAATATGGTCTAACGAAGTGCTAGGATCTTGGCTATGATAGAAATGTTTCTTTCTCCAGATCAGCCATAGATATTTCAGACTTTGCTGGTCTGACACCCTAACACTGAGAACAACCAGGGAATGTCTCATCAGATCATGCTGCAGTGAGGGTCTCTCAGGTAAAGGGCAGAAATTAAATAATACAAATGTTGCCAAATCCTGGAGTTAAATTGTGATTTATCCCTCTGTTTTGTTGGGAACAGGGACAAAGTGTAGCATCCTGGAGGGAAGATACTCTAGCATGTTCCAATGTTTCAGATGCCCAGAAACTTCACTGAATTAATCTACCCATATGTGTCCCACAAAGACTTTTCACTATTGTTGGCCATTTGTTATATAGTCTTTCAAGTCCTTTATTTTCATTTATATATACACAGATGTTCTGTGTTTATTTACTTCTGACCCAGCTGCTCTTCATCTATTTTTCCCCCTACTATAAAATACACAATGATGGGTTCATAATTCTGACATCAACCTTCTCAGCTCCCACCCTCAGAGTTCTCTGTGTATTGAATGAAAGGCATTCCAGAGGGAGAAGCCACCGCCACTGGCTGATAACAGGCAGCCCTTTCCAAGCTGCGTTAAACCAGATGCAAAAAAAAAACCAAAAACTTGTTTTTGAGTGGGATGGGTGTGACTTGTCTTTTGTGTGTGTCAATTAGGGAACTTGCAGGTGGGTCTGACTACAGGATTCCTCTGTTTTTGAGCCAGATGTGTTCACAAATACAAGTGGCACACATTAACTGTGTTCGTGTTTGCATGAATAACTTTCTTCTTCATTAAAAGCCAAGGACCTGGAAAAAACACTATGTTTTTTCTTCATTTTAGGAATACGATGGGTGATAAGAGTATTCATCTTTCAAAGTATAATTTTTGAAAGAACTGGATTTTTTTTAAAAAAACAACTGGATATTTCCACAGCTACTTCGGCTTTATTGTTTGTTGCCTCAGTGTTTACAATCTTACCCGTGTATGGATTTTGGGCCCTTTGAAAGGAATTAAAAACAAAGGAACATTAAAAAAAATTCTACAAAAAATATGTTTTGTTTAGATAAAATTGAAGCACATGTCTTCACACTGCCTTTTATTAGAGGAAATAGTCCTGGGGATGAGTGGAGACCTTAGCTTTCCTTCACTGTTATAAATTACTTGAGAAAAAGAATCTACGAGAAGCAAAGATTTGTTCCAACTCATGATTCCTAGAGTTTCATGGCCACTTGGCCCTGTTGCTTTGGGCCTGTAGTAGCCCAGGAGGAGTACCTGGGAGAATATCTTTTACCTTTTCTCTACAGGGATGCAGGAAAGCAAGGGGGTGTGGTGTGGGGGAGGAGTGAAAGCCTTAGGTCCTTTCAAAGTGCCGAAGGAAAACACAGCTCTCACCTCGAAGGCAATAAGATGGTTTGGTTTTGAGCTAAGTATGAGTGACCGTGGCTCACAAGGGCCATGGCTCAGACTACATAAACTGGGTTTCTTACACTAGGCCTCATTGCTTAAAGACTCCATTATCTAGCAGTAATTACCTCAGGCTGGCAACCAAACATTTCACAAATGAGTCTTTCGGGGACATTTACTATCAGAATTATAACAGCCTCCTAGAAGCTGGGACCACACAAGTTACAAGGGAAAGCTTCCAAGCAGAATTTGCTTTTATAGGAACTAGAGCACACACACACACACACACACACACACACACACACACACACACACAACACACACACACACAACACACACTTTATAGTAACCAAATCTTTAAAAAATTAAAGAATCATACAATAAAATATTACCCAGATATTAGAAGGGATGTTTCTGATATATGTGGGTAACATAGATGAAAATTGAAACAGTAATAAGTGAAAGAGTCTCTATATATCATCACACATATATGATCTTATTTATGTGAGATGTTCAGAATAAGAGAATCCAGAGAGAGAAAGTGGGTTTGTGGTTGTGAAGGCTGGTGGAAAGGAGAATGGGGTGGTACTCAGGAGCCTGGGGGTTCTTTTCAGGGATGAAAATATTCCAGAGTTATATGATGCTAATGATGATCTAGGTGGATGCTTTAGAAGGTTGCATCATGTACTATGTGGAATATTTCTCTGGAGCTATTGTATAAACACATAAAATAACATATGAAAAGAATTTTCCTAATGAAACATTTCTCCACCTTTTAGTAGGATGATGCAACAATTTTCTCAAACTTTTGAAAGACAGAGGTAATAATGTTACAAGTGGGTTTTGTTTTGTTTTTTTTTAATCCTGTTCATTTAATTAATATGATATATAACATAACCAAAGTCAAAGGCTCTTGTCACTAATAAAAATCAAAGATTTATCCTGAATTTATTCAAGAGAGATTTAAAATCCAGTAATAGTTTAGGAAAAGGAAATGTTTAGGGGAAAAAAGTGTCCTTGTCCTTGCTTTAGCTTTCAGATTTGTGAGAAAATACATTTCTGTTGTCTACACTGACCTTTAGTTCTTTGCTATAGTAGACTCTCATGGAGTCTCTATTCCTAATAGAATGTATTTCCTAAGAATATTCTAGGTACTCAGTAGTTATTACTTCTTGAAGAAGAACTGAGATGTATTGGGTGTATTAGAACAATCTTATTGTAGCTAGATGGGAGAGAGAATAGCTTTACTTGGAGTCTTCTTTTAATTAGGGAGTTACCATTTTCTCATTTGGGAGCAAATTTCAAATTAATGTGATAGTTAAACAGATACAAACTTTTTTAAAATGTAAGCAACCATACCTACAAATACACTGAAACAGTATTGTTCATGAAGATTTCAAAGGGGCGAAAACTCAGTAGCCAGCTCAAGTAGATGCAAAAAAACACCTTCTTAAATCAGAGGAGTGGAATCCAGAGTAAAAGTCCCACCCCCTTTTTTAAACCAAGTTATCTTATGTAGTTTGTCTGGAGCTCATTAGTCTGTGTGGCCTGAGGGATAACTACAGGGACATTCCTGACTAGGGAACTGTTATCATTTATCAAGGAGTAGATAAGAAACTTGTTCAACATGTAAGTCAACTAAATCAGTATTCAGACTGCTTAGTGTAGTTCAGCTTACTTTTTAGTTTCTTTCTCTCTCTTCCAGTGTGTGTGTGTGTGTGTGTGTGTGTGTGTGTGTGTGTGTGTGTAAATTTCTAGATGAAGGAGCAATGTGTTGCTTTATATTCTGGTATAATCTCCTTATGGTACTGTAGATTATAAGATAGATCCCTTGCTTAGGTATAATCAGTCTGTGTGTGACACCTGTTCATGAGTGCCTGCCTTCTACAGATGCTTTATCTGTCAATCCGATTAAACCATATTATGTTGGATCTGGATGAAGTCAGGGGAAAAGAGAAGACTATGACCAAAATATATTGTATGGAAAAATTTAAAAAAATAGAGATAAAGTAAAACAAGAAAAGACTCTGACTTATATCAGATGCTGATTATAATAACTTTGTAAGATGTTCACACAAGAAACTGGCCACATGTCTGAAAGTCCCTAGATGACATCTTCATTCCTTCATATTTGTCCAAGAAATGTTCAATCTCCCCTCCCCCACAGGGAGATGAGCTCAATCAGTAAAGTGCTTGCCCTGCAGGTGTGAGTTTGATTCCAGGCATTCACATAAAGAGCTGAGCAGGATAGCATATGTCTGTATTTCCAGCACTGGGGGTGAGGCAGAGACAGAGTGATCCTGGGACTTGCTGGCCAGTCAGCCTGGCCATAAGCCCTAGGTCACAGAGAAAGACCTTATCTCAAAAAATAAAGTGAGCAGCTCCTGAGGAACACACGAGCGCGTGCAGACACACACACACACACACACACACACACACACACACACACACACACACACACACACACACAATACTTATAATAAAAAGCTCCTTGGAGTTCTAGCCTATGAAGTAACTTGTCTTAGCATGACCTCTCTGTTAATGAATGGATGTTTTATCTGCATGTATGTCTGTGCCCATGTGGGCCAGAAGAGAATGCAGACCCCTTGTAACTGAAGTCACAGATAGCTGTTGGTGCTAGTTAATCCACAGAATCATGGGAAACAAGAAAGTTGTTTTAATTCCTTATGTGGCTTGTCATGGAATTCTATAACTAAATATCTAGTAATAGAAGATTGTCTCTTTTTTCAACCTAAGGAGGGACTTATAGATGGCAAAAGAAGAATCATTTTGATCTAATTTAAGTTATGCTTACTTTGCAAAGCAAGGCGACATATTATTTAAAATATGTCATCATTGTTCACCAGTAGATTCCATTCCTAAGATAGGAAGGGTAGAGAATTTGACATAAATAGTTCTCCACATCATCTGAAGTTGTGTGGTTCTGTAATTTTCCTTCTTGGCCCACGATGAAGCTCACGTTCACTGGCACATTATTATTCCCATGCAACAGTGACGAAACAGTACTTGATGATGGGAAAGCTGAAACTAAAGCCATCACTTCAATTTCTCAGCCTTGTTTCCCAGGTCACTTGACATCCCAAAATATTTTTTTCAACTTGTGACCAGGCTAGTCTTTGTTGTCCTAAACTTCTTGGGAAAGATAGGTTGAGTGTAGCCAACTATAGTTATTCCTTTATCTAGATACACTTGACCTTCCTCTGTCTACTTCTAAAGCAACACATTCTCACAGTCAATGAATATTCACCAGAAATTCTGCAATGTCTAAGTTTGAATATGATGGTTAAAAAAAAAAAATGGGTTCAGGAGAATCAGGAGTGCAAGGTCAACTATACAGCCAGTTTGAGCCTGTGCTACAGGAGACTCTGCCTCAAAGGGAAAAAATTGCAAGGTCTATATACCTTTCCATTACCATTCATTCTGGTTAAAACAATTGAGTCTGGGACTTGCACTTTCTATAATTTTTAGAACTATTTGTGTTAGTCTGGGTATCTTGGCACTTGCTAATCTTTTCTGAACATGTGTTCTGGATCTTGACCTCCAAATGCATTAGTATTTATTTATTTATACCAACCTTCAAACATCCAGTTCTATTAACTTGGAGGGAAACCAACTGATTATTACATGCATAAGAGTTTGTTTTCCAAATTTTCCTTTTGAGACAGTTTGACAATCTCTGGAGACATACAATTCTTGTGTTTTGAGGGAGAACATTTTCTTTCTTCAGCAGCACCAGGAAGGTTTGGACTGTCTGACATCAATCTTATTAGAAAATTTAGAAATTCCATATCTTAGCAAAAGCTGTATCTCCTAAAGCATTTGGAAAACTTGTGTGTGTTGAGGGGCGATGGTAGACTCAGACAAATGGGACGGGATGTATAGATCTTGAGGCAGGGCTGGAGAAATCTTCTTTATTCACATAAGACCAAATGTGTATTTACTGAAAACAACACATGGAGAGGACGGGAAACTGGAACTTTCTTTGTTAAGCTAAAACTTGGAACATATTGTAATTGGAGATCCACCTGGTGTGTTTAGTACAGATTCTAGAAGCCCAGTGAGCAGCAAAGACTTGCTTGTCTGTGGACATCAGGCTGTTCCTGGGTGCATAGCCTAGTTGACTTGGTGGTACCCAAAGCCAGTCACAATTTAGCCTCATCAATGGACTCTCTCCCCTTCTCCCTCCATTTTCTCAATTTTAATGCATAAATTGATACACTGAATAATTCCACCAAATCAGTTTCTACCCTAATTCTGGAACTTTACTTGACGAAAGGAACTTCATAGATGTTGAGGTCATCTGTGTAGGTCATGAACTCAGGTACAGTGTTCTTATAAGAAGATAGATAGACAGTGTAGAGGAAGGAAGAGAAGCCAATGTAACCATGAAGTCAGAAACTAAAATGTTGCAATCACAAGTCAGGAAATGTTGCTAGCTCCCAGAAACTAGAAATGGCAACAAGAGTTTCTGGAGGGAACACAGTCCTACTGACACCTTGCTCTTTGCCACTGAAACTGGCTTTGGACTTGTAACCTCAAGGACAGTGGAAAAAAAATAAATGTCCTGTGGTTTTGAGCCACCAAATTTGTGGTAATTTATTACAATAGCACCAGGAAACAAAAATATACAGTGAAACACCACCTTAGATATCAGAATGGAATGTAAAATTTAAATATTGAGAAATAAATTCTAGACACCCATTAAAGGATGTACCACTGAACTAGGAGTAGAGGGAGGAGGCAGGATGACCAAGAGTTTAAGGTCATCCTCAGCTATATAGTGAGTTAGAGGTTAGCCTGGGCTACTCACGACCTTGTCTCAGAAGACAAGGAGCAAACAATGCGCTGCACTGGAGAACACTGAAAGGCAGTGTTGCATCTTCAGTTGAGATGCAAGATGGAGTAGTCAGTTTGTGCTTATAGATAACCAGGCTGTAGGACAAGGTCTTGCTGTAATCATTAGCTTCCTTCATAGGCACTCTTGTGAACAAAGTCCAGTTGAGAGGATTGCAGAGCTATATCTGTCCTCTCACTGAGTGGAGAGACATACAGAATTGCTGATGTAGTTCATATTGCCCTTTTAGAAAGTTCCTCAAATCAGGAAGGCTGGATCTGCATGTGCTGAAAAACAACAGCTGGTGGGTTGGCCCATCCACTCACCATGTACTATTATCCTTTTTTTAACTGCTTTACAGACTAGCTAAAATCTTTTATCTGAGGTGCAGAGACACTAGGAGGGGTCACAGAAGGAGCTGGGATGTAAATCCAGGCCAACTGCTATGTTATGTGTCCCCTCAAAGGCTCATGTTCTCAGGGTGATGGTATGTGGACATGCTGTAGAACCCTAAGGGGCAAGGTGGGTGGGGTCTAGAAACAGGTTCTTAGCTCCCGGGGAGAGGGGGTATTCTCAGAAGTCCTTTAGTTCTGAGGTGGTTGTGTATAAGTAACCTACCCTTGCCCAGCTATTTCTTCTTAACGGCTCAAGATGTGATTTGCTCCAATACACATTCTGTCACTGGCATCCAGTATTCACCAGTGGTAACCCAGTTTGGGCAGTGGCCCAGTTCAGGAGTAGTTCTCACTATAGAGCCTGTACTATGTCATTTATACTTTGATCCCCCAGAAGTGTGAGCTAAAACAAAGCAAAACAACCAAACTACTCTTTTGGTAAATGGCTGCCTCAGGCATTTTGTTTTAGTAATGCCAAACTGACTATTACATTTACTACAGCAGAATCTCTGCTCTGGACAGCACATTGCATTCTTCTTAGTTACAAAGTAGTATTTTACCTTGTAAAAAAGTAACTGTTCATTGTTGGATGCTGGGATATCCAGTAGTTACTCTTTTGCATTTCTATTACTTTATTCTGTTATTTTACCATAGCTGTTATCATTACCTTAGCAAAGAGCATAAAATGCTTTTATTAATATGACATCCTTTTTGAAATGCACATTTATGTTAGGTGCATCTATTCATACTTACAGATAGAACTGGTCTGTTTAAGAGTTCCACTTGAAATGACTTCTATAGTGTTACAGAGTTGGAGTAGAAGTTCATAGGCCTTTCTAGAACACAGAAGGCTGGGAATATAGCTGTTGGTTGGGTGCTTGCCTAGCATATACACTGAGTTTGGTTCCCAGGATCACATAAGCTGTATATACAATGCTAGGATGGTCTCAGCACTGTGGAGGTGAAGGCAGGGTGATCAGAGGTTGATGATTAACCTCAGTACATAACCAAGTTTAAAGACAGCTTGAGACACATGAAACTCAGCCTGAGAAAATAAAATTATACATAAAACAAAAAGACACAAGCAGATTATTGCAAGATATTTACCAATATGAAGATACTATTTTCTCACATTTGTTTCCTTGGGTACTTCTGTCTCATGATCACAGATTGCTTTGTCTCTGGCTGGTGAAATCAGTGTGAAAACCCTGGAATTTCTTGATAATCTCGTATTTAGTAGCAGAAGGTATCAAGTACTGAAACAAAACTGTCTTTTGTAAATTAGAAAGATCCGTTCGATACTATAGAAGTTATGATCTGATGTTAGGTAGGGACACAGATGATAAAAAATGCAATAGTTATAATGAAGATTATGTATTCTATTGCTTTGTTTCTATGGTGAGGTGTGAGCATAGTGCACTTTCTTCTTCATACTTTTAGAAGTCTTAGGACAATTAGTCTGAACTTCAGAAATAAAAATACTCAGGATTTTTCTACACTTATGCAATGAGATGCATTCTACCCTACTTTTACTTTGTTTTTTTTTTTAAATTTATTTATTCATGTATTTTATGTATATGGATTGTCTGCCTTCATGCATACCAAAAGAAGAAATCTGATCCATTACAGATGGTTATGAACCACCATGTGGTTGCTGGGAATTGAACTCGGGACTTCTGGAAGAGCAGTTAAGTGCTCTTAACTGCTGAGGTATCTCTCCAGCCCCCCTACCCCCTTTTAGGTGTATCTTGTATGCCCTGTTCTGTTGGTATCCCTAGGAGGCCTGCTTTTTTCTGAAGGGAAACAGAGGAGCCATGGATCTGGGGGAGAGGGGAGGTGTGTGTGGGAAGATGGGAGAGGCAGCAGGAGGAGAGGCTATGGTTGGGTTGTATGTATGAGAGAAGAATAATTAAAAAGAAAAAAGTATGCTGGGGGTATAATTCAGACTGTAGAGTGCATGCCTACAATATAGAAAGCCCCGAGTTTAACTCCACACTCTATAAAATCAAGCATGGTGACACATATCAGTAATTCTGGAGGTGGAGTTAGAAAGTTCAAGGTCATACTTTGTTACATACCAAGTTCTCAGCTAACCTGGGTTAAGTGATACTATATCATATATATCTTAATACAGAGTTATATCATGACCCCAGCGTTTCAAGCCTTTCATCTCAGGTTTAGTAATGATGAAGGTAAAACTGTGGGTCCCTTATGGGTGTGCTTTTCTGAAGGGACACTTCCTTCTGCTCTACATAGACTTCTCTGCTTTCCATTTGGTTCTTAGTAACTTCTCCTTGTCTTTGCTTTTAGCCTTCGTGTGTTCTCCCAGTCTCTACACATCGAATTCACCGTCAATCTGACGCTCTTTAATTAACACAGACTTAATTCTTAGCTTTTGCTTTGGGCTGCCTGTGTGAACATCTAGGCTGGATCTTTTCTGTATTCTTTTTTCCTCCTTATGTTTCACTTCTTTGAACTACCTATTTTAATTTGCCTTTCACGCAATGCATTTGAGATAATTTTTCTAACCACAGGACATTTCTTTGGCTCAGTAAAATTGCTGCAATTTTATATACTCTCCAAAAACTCTGAATAGAAGAGCCATAGAGTTGAGCTCACAGATAAGGATGCTGTAACATTTTTGTCTTCATCATTTAAAGAGCCAGACAGTAACATGTGAGATGCCCTTATCTGGCCCTCTGAATGACAGTGGCACTGTGATGCAGTTGACTATCGCCACTTAGTGACTGCATAGGGGTTTTAAAAAAGAGTGACTTAACATTAGTACTCAATTTAGTCCTAAGGGATGCTGAGGGGCTCCAGCATAATTCCATAGCTTTAAAACCAACCCCATCAGTCCTTGTGTGCACCACTTGTCTCACTGGTGGCTCGGAAAAAAAAATGGAAGTTCCTTTTTATCCAGATGGCCTAGTCATTATTGTTTTTCTTTACACACACACCCCTCACACACACCTTAGTGGTTTCTTCCCTTCTTTGCTGCAACAAATCTTGGTCTTTCTCCTAAAGGACTCATTGCCCTGTTGATTGGGAGTGGACATATATTAGATATTTAATAAATCCTGGGATATCAGAGAGACCACACAATCAAATCCTAGGCAGACAGCTCAGGAAATCCTTGATCCTTAAATACAAGGATAAACAGCTGGGTAAGTCACACACACCTTTAATCCCAGCACAGGAAAAGTGGGAGTGGTGACCAACATCCTTTATCCCATAACTCCAGAGACAGAACTTCTTCAGTTTCTGTGAGTTCAAGGCTACACGCCTTTAATCCTAACCTGGATGGGATAGAGTATATAAGGGCTCATAGAAACCAGGCAGACACAGAAGCGACTGGCAGAAGCAACAGGCAGAAGAGACCAAGAGTGAGGCTGAGAAAGATGCAAGACAGTTTGGTGAGAATTGACTGTGGTACTTTCTCTCTCTGATATTTCAACCTTCCCCCATTATTTGGCTCAGAGTCTTCTTTTCTTACAACCCAAATTCATGCTACTACACTTGGGTTTATAAAGAAGGGTGGAACATCACTGTGTCATCACTGCCCTGTCTAGATTCCTTTCTCATCTCAGCTCTGTGTTGGCCACTGACCCAAATGTGCCCTTCTGAGATTTTGCCTGCATCCATAAACCAGCTGCAGGGCATTACTGTGCTCAGCAAATATGTGGCAAGAAACAGTTTAAGGGTGGAAGCATTTATTTTGGCTTGTCCTATGAGTATAATTTATCATGGCAGGAAAGGCATGGAATGGCTCATCACAATGCACCTTTGATCAGGAAGCAGGGAGGAGGCAGGAGGTAGGTTAAGCCACGCTGTCAGACTTTAGAGCCTTCTCCCAGTGACTCATTAGGGCTCTGTCTCCTATATCTCTGCAAACTTCCTATAGCTCCACCCATTCAAGACCAAGTTCAAGCATGTGAGTCTATCAGGTCACTTCACATTCAAACTTCCCAGGAAGCTGCTGTAAATGCAAATTCTTGGGTGCTACTGTAGGTTTCTGAGTCAGAAAACTGAAGAATAGAGTTTAGCCATCTGTATCTCTGAGGCCCAAGGCAGACTCTTGGGAAAGTACATCTTCCTTCCAGAGACAGCCTGAAGCCATTGGCTGGTTGACTGAATGGTTATAGAAATTTACTTGATTCTTCTCTTAATAGGGATGACTGTGATGGTGCTTAGACTCTAGACTAACCTCTTACCACGGCCACATTTTCCCTTTGCTCTCTTACCTTGAGAGATGTGGTGAGTTGAGTGCCATGTATGTTGCTATGTACTTGGGATGTGTTGTAATTTGGAAATAGGATTCTTACAGATATAACTACTTAAGAGGGGGTTGTACTGGAGTCAAGTGGTTCTCCACTACAGCATGACTGGTGCCTTTGTAGGGTACAGAGAAGCACAGAGAAAGTGCCATACACGATGGCAGTAAAGATAGACACATCTACAAGTCACGAGACTACAAAGGTGGTTGGCCAGTTCTAGAGAGAAGCATGGGCAGGTTCTCCATCAGTGCCCTCAGGGAGACCCAATTGTGTAGACACTTTGATTTCAGTCTTCCACCTTAACTAAGAAGGAGGAGGAAGAGGAAGGAGAGGGAAGAAAAGGAAAGAAGAGGAAGGAAGGAGGAGGGAGAGGAGGAAAAAGAAGAAAAGAGGCCAAGAATGTTTTCTTTTCAGCCATTCAGTTTGTGGTACTTTCTTATGGCAGTGGTGGGAAATGAATTGAAAGCCTTTTGCCTCATCACATTTCTCTCACTCTCTCTTGCATATGCAAGATCCTTGCCTCAGGCTGTGCTACTGGGGACCTTAACCTGAGACACTAGGAATCTTCCTGATTTCTCACGGAGCCATCTACCCTGTCAGACCAGCTGGCTCCTGGGACTGCAGTACCTTTCAGCTACGCAGTCTTTCTGAGCTGGTGTCAAACCAGCTGAATCCTTCAGGAAGATCTTGGGCCGCCTCTTGATTGATTCTCTATTTCAATGGACTCAAACACTCAGTTGTAAGCCCTGCTCTGCCCTCTGCTACTGTTGTGTCCCATAGCTTTTCTAGTCATGTGTGGCTAACAGATGTTTCATTCTATGCTATTAAAAAGCAGAATATTTACATGTATCATTTTGTTCAAAGGTGGCCTCTCTCTCTCTGAAATGCTGATGGATGGTGGTCCAGAAAACAGTGAGATATTTTCTTATCCTCTGCCTCCTCCCAAGCTCTCTCTGCTGCCTCTGCCTCCCTTGAAGTCAAGATGTTTCTAAAATATATAGGCTAGTTTAATCCAGCAGAATTTATATTCTAATGTCTTTTAGCAGCTGTTGCTCCTTCCTCAGCAGTCAAAAAACTCAAAGACAAAAGAATAACATACAGTATTCAGACTCTTTGTGTAACTTTTATCTTGATTTGACTTATTTTTATTTTTTAAACTCTTTTTTTTAAAGGACTTTCTCTATCCCTTTTCTTTTCTCTCCCAGGCCTATGTATATTCTTAAATACACTGTAAACCATTTAGAGGTTTTTGAGGGTTTTTTTGGTTTGTTTGTTTTTCGTCTGAATCTGTCTTTACTTTATAGCTCTATTTTTTTTCTGACCACATGAGCCTTTAATCTGCTAAAAGGTGTGGCTAGGATTAAAGCCTCAGCTATGGTGACTGGCTCCATCCAGTTCCTTGGTCTGTGAGAGCTTAGCTTCATGGCAGAGATACTGACAGGAGCTACATTTACTTTCCCAACTCTGGGGGATTTATGGTCCACACTGCCATCAAGTAGAGCATCACCATCTGCTGCTCATAAACCTCATTTAAGTGTTTGGCAGCAGGGCCTCTTAAAAGAGCCTCTCAATTTTTGCCATTAACACTGAGTCAGGAAACCTCTCTTAAAGGAGCCATGTCTCTGCTCAATGCCAGCCAATAGAGGCCACCTGAGAAAATGCTGCTCCCAAGAAGCCATGCTTGATTCTGCTCCCTTTTTGTCTGTATGAGCAGAAACCTTAAATCTGTCATATGCAGTTTGTGCTTGTACCAAGGTTTCATGAGACTTTGAGAACCCACCATGTTGCAGCTCAAGCTACATGTCACAAACCCACATAGCTTAAGCCTGCATACCACAGCGGAGTCTCTGTGCTATGGTCCACTTGAGCAATACAACTAGGAAGCTGTTTTGGGTTCTGTTTCTGTGTTCTAGAACCCCTTTTTAAGCTTTCTCAGGCTTTATGAGGACGTGTGTGCACCATATTGGAGCACCATTTGTAGTTGTAAGTCTGCCTAGTACTGTGGTCCAGATGAATCTCTCTCATTCTTGGACCCACAGCTGCTTATAAAATAGTTGACTCAGAAGTTTAATATTATAATAAATGCTGAGCCAGTAGCTCAGCATATTAATGACTAGCTCTCACACTTAAATTAGCCCATCATTTTTATCTATATTTAGCCACATGGGCTGGTACCTTTGCTCAGTGCAGCATTCTCATTTTGCTTCCTCTGAATACCTCTGGTATCTACTCTCTGTCTTTCCTCTTCCCAGAATTCTCCTCCTTGGTTTACCTACCTCTACTTCCTGCCTGCCTACTGGCCAATCAGTGTTTATTAAACCAATACCGATGACAGGTCTTTATGATGTACAAGAACATTATCCCACACATAATCGTACACTATCTGAAGTCCCTCATCTTGTTTCTGAAAAATCGTAAGTTGGAGGTCACTTGTGAACTCTTAGAGTTAATGTATTTGGAAGAGGCCACAAGCCATGTGCTTAGTGAAATCCAACTGAAGTGTTCTGTGGTTCAATCACTGTTGTCATCTGGTACAAATTTCTCCTCAAATTTGCATTTTCCCCAGCTTTTAAAAGATATAATTATTATTGGCTGGCTGCTTGTACAGACAGCCACTGTGTTGTAAATAATGCAGAGTGGGCTCTTGTGTTTTACAAATATATATATATAATTATTAATATGCATTAATATACAAAGTAATGGTCTCTCACGTGACATTCCATACATGTAGATATCATTTTGATCATGCTCACCCTCTTTCCTTCCCTCCCCCCTTTCCTCTCACCCCCCTCCTACCCCCCCATTGCGTCTTCTCCTTCTCCAGTTCTTCTTTTCCTTACAGATGCTATGGTTTTTTTTATTTCACATATGAGACAAAATATAAAATACTTACATGAGATCCTTCAGATTTTGCATGCCCCGCCCCCACAAGGTACCTCATTTCAAGTATCAAATACTTGCATCCCCTGCCCTAGCACACCTCTCTTCTCCACTAATGGTTTCAGTGGGTTAATATCCACCTATGGACAAGCTGAGGGTGTGGTCAGGGGTTAGTGCCTGAGAATCGGAGGGCAGGAACCATTCGATCAACCCAGCCCAAAGAGGACGTGGCTGAAGTGACTTCAGGTGAAGTCAGCAGCAGCTCCTACCCTACTGCGTCTGCCTGTTCTCCTTCCTTCCCTGTCCCATTCCCACCACTGCTGTCCCCTGGGGTTACATTTCCTAATTAAATAGTATCGCCTTCTGCCCTAGGCTCGGCTTTCTGATGAACCTCACTAAGACACTGTGCATATTTAATGAAGATATGGTTAAATGAATAGGCTTTGAGTCAGAGAAATGAAGTTTCCATCCTAGTAAGTAAGATAGTTAGTTAACCTCTCCATGCCTCAGTTTTATGGCCTGTGAACCGCGGAATAATGTTATATGAAGGTGTTGTTATGAGACCGAGATTTAAAGAGCTCTGGGTAGGTTATCCAATTACCATTAGTTGTCATTATTATTGCCAGGCTGGTACAGAGTAAATAGTTCTGAATATTTAGACAGTTGATAGTGATACTGAGCCTCCAGTGCCTCATGTCACAGTGAGTCTTCATCAAGCTGTGGAGTAGGTAGACAGACCTTCACCCTTAACTGCTACATCTAGCAAACCTTGGCTTGATGAGAAGGAAGACAAAATAAGGATGTAAGTAACTGACATCCATTCGGCAGTTCTGGGTGATGCAGGGGAGAAAGTCGGAGCTGGCTACCCTCTATGGCCCTAGTGTGCATGCTGCTGACTTTTACTGTTCGCTCCTGGGCCTTGTACCAGTCACAAGATCTTTCTTGGTCTCCACAAATGGTGCCCGGTATACTGGGTTGCACATAGAAGGCAAGTTTATGGGGACAGAATGGTACTGCTCTCTGACAGAGTCCTGAAGAGAGGGACCTCCAGTTCTGCTTACTGCTCTTCTCAAAACTGAAGTCTTTCCATCAGGAATAAAATCACTTTAGAATGAAATCATGGAAGGCTCTGGCTTTGATTCTGAAGTGAAGTCAAAGAAAGAGCTCATAGAAAGTACAAAAGGGAGATCACAGCGGTGACAATGTGTTGCATTTGGATGTCCTTGCAGTTGCAATCACTGCCCTGGAAGCCTTTAGGTTGTTTTTTTTTGCTTGCAGAATTTAATAGCTCATGTTTGCCTTCCCCGACTGGTGCTTCCCTCAAAGGAAAAAAATTCAATAGATATAACTAAAGAAAACGAGCACTTGATCAGTTACTGGAACATGCTTGCAGAGAAAGGACAGGTTTTTAAAAACAGTGTGTATTCAAATATAAGGTTTCTAAAGCAGCTTTCCCAAGGTAATAAACGATTATTTGGAAATTACTGACTAAAGATACACTGAGTAGCTGGGGCTCTTTTTTGTTCAGTGCTGAATAATTCTATAGACTTCAAGGCTAAATTTTCTTCGCTTAGCTTAATTGTCAGTTAGATGAATGGAAAATAGCATGCTACTAATTCCAATTTATTTTTGCTTTGATATAGTCAAAAATTTATGCAGCAAGGAAGAAAAGGAGGTCAGACTATGATCTGACAACTTTTTACTTTTTAGTATTCATAGTTTGCTATAATTGCTAACATTCACCTAATGATTCAATTAAATTACAAATAAAATACACAGTTGTTGACATTTTTCTCATAAAAAGAAAATATAAGGTCTAGTATAATTACAGAGAATAAAAAAGACATACTTGTACAGTTAATTTTTCCATTTTCTGTGAAGTAATACCCTGTGTGATGAAAACCTTTGTAAATGGGTTTAAGTTGATTCTGTTTTGGTCAAAGTTGCTTCAAGTGGTTGTCTAGTTTTGAATTACCTGTCTCAAAGGCTGATCAGCTCATATTATTCTCAAGGAGACTGGTTCTCCTAAAGTCAATCAGGGCATCTGATAGTTTTGCTTGTTTTTATGTGTATCAAATGCTATCTTTCTGCTTGAAATGATCTTCATAGCTGCATGAGTGGATCAGTGGGGTGGTCCATAGTTCTGATACTATGAAAATAAGCACAGAACTGTTCATGATTAGAATGGGTTTTGCAAAACTCATTATAGTGTGTGGCACTGATGGGGACTTCTTTCCTTTGGAAGGGGATTTGTTCTAGGAATTGCCTGTTGTCTGGCCAGATTCTTTTGTTGTTTTGCTTGTATACATGTGTGTGCTTGGGATGCATAAGCATGTACTTTGGGGGCCAGAACTTGGTGTTTGGTGTCTTCCTTGATTCTTCACTTCATTTACTGAGGCAGAATCTCTGGGAGAACTCATATCTTACCAGCTCTGCTGGTCTAGCTAGCTATCTTGCCCCAGGGAACCTGTCTCCCTCTGAAACACTAAGGTTTGTAGTAGTTTGTTTGACTGAGTAGCAGAGGGCTGTTCCTCCCACTAACATGTATGTGGGTGATGGGAAGCTGAACACCTGTCCCATCTCTGTAATTTATTATTTTTTGGACCCTGAATCCATGGTTGATGTAGAACTTCTAAAAAGATAAGACAGGTAATTCCTGCTGTTAAGTGCAGTGTGTTTATGTCTATGTGTAAATCTCAGGTTTTATGTGTAAAGTGGAAGCAACTCTGTGCCATTTGTTTTTGTTTGTTTTGTTTTTAAGAGATGTTAAA
Source organism: Sigmodon hispidus (assembly GCA_004025045.1). Taxonomy (NCBI): domain Eukaryota; kingdom Metazoa; phylum Chordata; class Mammalia; order Rodentia; family Cricetidae; genus Sigmodon; species Sigmodon hispidus. The sequence goes on along the minus strand of PVIH01009921.1, from coordinate 17,224 downwards.
ATGAGACAATTTATTTAAAAAATACATTTTAAATATGAAGTTAGGAAAATACAATAGTCATATATTAGTGGCCTTTACTCTCTGTGCATATTTATTCATTGCTCTGTTTGTCTTTAAAATGAGAATGACACTGGTCTATGTGACTGATGAGAAGAACTTCTGATTGCTGTTGACAAAACATTCCAAAACTATTGAGACCTAGCTACAAAATGCTAAATCAGAATTCACCATTGATGTTGAAAAAAAAAATACTTAGGGAATGTTTGCTGGGAACTTTGGCCCTCTCATGAAAGGTGTTTCTGCTGCTAAACTTTCTGTTTGAACTACTGTCTTGTTCTATAATTCACTGGTTAAGTGCTGTGTTTGGTCAGATGATGGTGGGGGTAGATGTGATAATTTGGTGTTGATGATAAATGATTTAGTAAAAAGACATCCAACAAAATTGACCTTTGCTCCTTTCATGCTGTCCTGCATACATACTTTCCTGAAATTCTCACTCAAGCCTCTCTTATATATTCTGCTTGAAATACTATCCTTGGTCCAGTGGTTTAAGTGCTTGCTGTTCCTATAGAGGATCCGAGTTCAGTTCCCAGCACCCATGCAGATGGCTCATAACCTGTACCTGCAGGCTCCAGGGGATCTAGCATTGTCTTCTGGACTGTGTGGGCACAGGCACACACACACACACACACACACACACACACACACACACACACACAGAGAGAGAGAGAGAGAGAGAGAGAGAGAGAGAGAGAGAGAGAGAGGCATAAATAAAACATTCTTTAAACAACTTCTACCCTTCGAGAAGGATTTAAGAGTCCTCTATCTCTACAATGATTTTTTCCATCAATTACAAAGTAATTAAATAAAAAATTCTAAGAAGCTTTAAAAAATGTTATGGAGCATGAAGAATTACTTATAAGTGGAAGTTGTCACTTCCATTTTCCATAATTAGATTTGCAGAAAATACAGGTTGTAGACTGCTAGTGTCATCTCTTAATTTTCTTGGTGGCAAATGGACTGCCTTTCAAGCATCCTTATCCCAAAAGGGATTTGATAAAACTTCATTTTCATTTCATTATAATAGATATAATTGCTGAAATTCATTTTACAGTTCTTAATATATCCTGAGTAGTAATTATATCATTCAAAGAAACCTAGAGAATTTTAGAAGCTGAAAAACTTATTTGTAAGATATTGGACAGCTCACAAATCTGTGAGGAAGCTCCCAGCTGAGACTCATGCCCACAGCATGCTGCAAAGCAGCTATCTCTGGACACCGGATGCTGCAATTTTCACTGCTGAGATCCCTGACATCGATGCCACCACAGTCGCCATCATGGCACCACCAGTATCACCACCCATCTGCAAGGTATGTCTGTTGGATAGGGGCTGCTGGAGTGGGTGAGTCCACCTATGGCTAAGAAGTTCAGGACTTGACACTGTCTGCTTAGCAATGAGAGGTAAGCCTAGTGGATCATGTCCGTCCAGCCTTGGAAAGAGGATGACGTACTACGAGACCTGAAGGAATGGTGAGTATTTGACCATGACATTAATACAACTGGAGTCTGTAAATTTAAAAATTTGACTTTCTTGTGTTAAACATCTAAGATGTTTAGTGTTAAAAGTGTATTTTTTTTCTGCTTGGGAAATTAAATTCTGCTTGAAGTAGAAAAATGTTACCATTATTAATTGATGCTATTTAATGAATGTACTTATTTTTTCTATACATTTTTCTATAGGGTATTTCCATTTAAGGTAGCATTCAAATACTTTTCATTGCATGATCGGAAAAAAATTATCAGAAAATCCAGTGGGGAATCAACATTCCTTTTTTGTTATACACTTCCATTGTGGCTTGCTGGTCTTCTATTCCTTAGTTTGTATCATTCAACGATAGCCATTGGTGCCGAGGCTATGCCGGGATCTTAACGAGCTCCAGATTCGCTGATTACATCATAGTGACTTTGACTCCCACTGGACTTTGCTCTAAATCTAACTATCAATTTTATAGCTCTCAACATTGCTGCTGATGAAAGCTTTCTCTTTTCCTTTTCTGTCCTGAGCATAGTGTCTGGCTCTCCCAGAACATTGACAGTATGCTGGTGACTTTTGCAAACCAATAATGCCGTTTGTAAAATTTACCAACAATGTCCCCAAGGAGTTTCATCAGATCTTGGTCTGCTGAGCTCTCATTTGGTATCAATTTTGAATTTTTTCAATGTAAAGATGCCTGATGCTGAATAAATGTGCCAGATAGTTGTCATGTGGACTGCATCGGGAATCATTTCCTTCTCCAGTTTGAGTATCTGCTGTTGAAGATTTGAGAAGAAAGAACATTTAGCTTTGCTTTTATCTAATGGTAGCCAGTAAAGGAAGCCTGTAGCTTCTCCTGATGGTTTTTCATTATCACTTGATGACTCATCTTACTTGCTAGATAACATGTCCAGATAGGCTCTGTTGAACACTCTTTTTGAATTAAGAATAATTTATAAAACTGAAAACTTGTTTGGTTGTATATAAAGCTTTTTTTTTCCTCCAGCTGCTGCTGTATTGGGTAGACTCTTCAATTCCCGTATCTACCTGTATGTCAAGAATAACCCATAGATTTGTATCCAGTTTAAGAGACAAAATAATCCAATGCTGCTTAGACCTTCAATTCTCACATGATTTAACATACCTCTCCCTTTGGCCCATGAGATGGCAGGCTCCAAGACCCACACCATCTCTGCCCAGTTCTTCAGATGATGGTGATGAAGAGAGAACATTATATATGGGAAGCTGGGCACATGACTATGAGGTTCTGTTGTAAGCTGAAGGCCACTGTATGGCCAGTATCCACAGACCTTCCTTTGTGGGCTGGGGAGAGAATACACTTGTATTTTGGACCCACAGTGGACACAGTATGACTGGAATGTCCTGCCCCAGTAGTTTCACTTGTCATGGTTAGAGAAAGCTCCCATGGGGAGGGAAGCGAATGCTATGGAATGGACTCAAGAATTTCAGCCATTTCTTCCCATTCTACCTCTCCTTCCTAGTGTTTGCTAATATGGATTGGGTTAAGGGGGAGAAAGAAAGACTGGAGTGATGTGTGTGCTTCAGCACCTTAATAAACACTATAAACTTTCTCACCTATGCTTGTATGTGGCTCTCCTCAGTATGTAAGGTACCTAACATCATTAACTTGGGTACCTTGTTGCTAAATCCTGATTACATAGGATTTGACTTGGGTTTCCCAAAAGTAGACTCTAAGGAGTTTATCTAGAAGGTGATTCCAGAATATAAATGAAGCAAAGAGGGACACAAAGCTAATGAAGAGTGGATGGGGGCAGGGGAGGGTTACCACAGGTACAATGGGAAGTCCACACAAAGACTGTAGATGCATGGGAAGAAACAGTCCACTGGCTGTCAGTCTCCACTGACTCAGGGCTTGGGCATCCCTTTCCTGGCATTTCTGTCCTGGCTTTCTTGTGCCAACATTAGTCCTGATGCAACCAGCCACTGATAAGAATTGCCTGCTGGTGACCCACAGACCACGCTGATGGGACCCTGGCTGTGAACTGATGGAATGTCCAGCAGAACAAAGGAGTTCTTGGCAGATCTCCTCTGTCAGATCTTCATTTTCAAGTTCACATGCTCAATTTCTTTTTTCCTTCTCCTACCCCCACTTGTATATATTGGAATCTCTGAGCCCTGGTGTTCCAGATGCCAGCCCTGTGTGCCTTGGGCTTTCATCTATGTGATAGAGACAATAGCAGGGCCTCCCCTGAAGTCAGTGTGAGAACCAGGTCATTGTAAACAGCTGGGATAGTGCCTGGCTCGTTGTAAAGACCCAGCAAGCATGCGCCGTGGTTATTACAGTGGGTGGAGAATTGGAGCTTTTCGACATTTAGAAGCTTTTCATTTATAGCTAGCTACTGACTAGTCTGGGTTCTCAGTTCAGTGTTCAGCCTTTGTACTTGTCTGCAGTCTAGTCTCTGTCCATCACACCTTCACTATTTGCTACTGGACGCCTTCCCCATTCTCAACTCCTTTCCTTCCAATCACCGTTTGCCTCTAACCGCATCATCCTAACAGTACTGATTTTAATAGTAAGGACAAAGCACACGCAGACTGCTTGTTAAAGACGATTGGCATTGGACATATGCAGGTACTTGTGTCCATGTTGGATAGACAGTGGTAATCTTTGCTGAGGTAAGCACCAACTCAATCCAATTCAATTCAGATCAAGTAAAAATACTTACTGAGCACTTGCTGCTTTCCAGGGTCTATCCTAAGTGCTTAAAACACAGCAGTCACAAAGCAGGGGGGAAAATCTCCTTGTTCTGGTGACATTCACCACCAAAATAAACGGGAAAAAGTAAATGAATAGGTGGAAATGAGTAGATGGAAAAATAAATTTTTTAAATCACAGTTATGTTCTTGATCACCAAGTGATGTGGGATCTCCACCCTTGCTTCTCTCCGGTACTCAGTCTGCACAATTCACATGATTGAGTGCCTGACAGAATCAAGTGAAGCTATTACAATCCGAGTGAAGCCTAGCTTGAAAATATTTGGCTTACAGATCAATAACTCATGAGAACAAAACGGCTTTATAAAAGTTACAGTCTGTGATCTATGAGGGTACTAGGAGCCCTTAATAGGCTCACAGGGTTATTCTGACTGGGAGGATCCAGCAGGATTCCTTAAGTACCTATGGTGGCCTGTGAGCTCCCAATATTCATCATGTTCCAATGGGGGACAGGTACCTACGACTACTAATGTACATAATTAGTGGTTTAAATGACAAGTGAAATTGGGCTCTTGGTTATTGATAAACCTTTAAATTTGGAACAGATGCATGTGACTTGGTCTAAAGCAAAGAGTTTTTGTCGTCGTCCCCCCCCCACACACACACCAGGAGAATATAAGAGGATCCTGCTGTTGACTAGTAAGTAGTAATCACCTACTTTGTGCGAGGCACTATATGGTCTTTGTTCCTAGGTGCATATATAGGCTCATACGACTTTCCAGACATGCAAACACTTGGTAGTAGCTGCTCAGAACAGTGATGTATTAAATATGTAGTACATGCTGTTTAAGTGGCTCATCTGATCATTTCTGCTTTGGGTTACTTTTGTATTATTTCATGATTATTTAATCATCTTGTTTGGGTTTTGACTCCACAACTAGCTTCTGAGTGCTTCCAGGCTGAACTGTATAGCAAGCTCCCCTTTTTTTCTTCTTTCTCTATTGTCCCTTAGAATTAGCAGAGAGCTACTTCTAGGCATCACACAGATGCAGGCATTAGCAAGGCTGCAGTGTCTCTAAAAGCAACCGTGTATTGTGCAAATTTTTCTGATGGGGGGACTTGGGGAGTCTTATGCAGGCCTGGTTGGTTTCTAACTCACTGTATGGTCAGAGACCTTGAACTTTGGATCTTTCAGCCTCCGATTCTGTCTGGTACGCTGTGAGTGACTAGGCTACCACGCCCGGTTTATCCTGAGGTGGGGATCGTCATACTCTGTCTGGGCTTCAAGCACGCTAGGCACTCTATGAACTGCGCCCCACCTCCAGATGCTTTTCAGCAACTGTTGAACCAAGTAAGCCGTCAGGAGAGGTCGCTGATCAAAGAATCGTGTTAATGAGTCTAAAACCAGAAAAAGACGTCTACAGCCAGCCTGGGGATTCTGTCCGAAACCAGTTCTCAAGAAGCTGCTGGGCAATGGACCATACTAGGCAGATGCAAAGTTAAATACAATAAAAGCATCACAACTCAGACCCTTACACAAAGATCAAAGAGTCATAACAGTCCCTGAACCTTGGCCACCGCAACTCCTGCAGGGCACGCCTGCAGACCTGAGTGCTGTTTGCAGAACCCCCTCCCCTCGAGAACCCGCCGGGGTCCCTTCCTCAACTGCCCCAGTGCGGCTGTCCGGTAGGCACGGAGTTACTGCCAGGTGCCTTGGGTCGCCCCACCCTCTCCGGTTGGAGAGCGGGCAAACCAGTTCTACTTGTCTTTGTCCGAAGGAGACGACAGAGCAACTACAGACAATTGGAGGTGGCGAAACCCCCCCCCCCTTCTTCCGCTGTCTCCTCCCTCGCATCCTTCTAGCCTCTCTCTGAACTTTTCCACCTGACAGTCGTGAAGCTCGCAGAAAGCAAGTCCCCAGCCCAGCAGCCTGCCGAGCACCGTCTCCAGCGACGGGTGTGAAACTGTTCAACTCAAAACACAAACACCAGCCACTGACATGTTTTAAGAAACGCTCCAGTTGGATGAGTGCGGAACCAAAACAGACCAAATGGGGAGGCAAAGAAGGGAAAGCAATTGGCCCAATTCGGTTGGAGCAGCGGGCTCGTGTTACACTCCCTTTGCCAGTTAGCGTCGTGGGCGTTTGTTGCTGTGTTAATTACAGTTCTTGCGGGAGTCGGAGGCGAGAACAGCCCTCGTGGAACCGTTTCAAGTGGAACGTTCCACCAGGAAGCAAACAACTGCCTTCCTGCCCAGCTGGGAGGGATTCCACTCGGCAGTGAAGGGCGGGGCTGCGGGCGCCTCCCGCGGGGCTCTGCGCACGCGTGCTGCGGGGTTGAGCGCACCTGCCTGCGGTTGGCATCTCTTTGGACTAGCTCCGATAGCGCTCAGGTGCAGCGGAGCAGCGCCCTTGCACCCCAACTCCTCGACGAGCTAAGGCGCGCGCATTTTTGTTTTTTGAGGTTTTTTTTTTTTTCTTCCTGTTTTCTTTGGAGTTCTCGGGGGAGTCAGTCTTGTTTTATCTTTGCGTGGGTGAGATGAGGATGGGAACAGGTGGCTTAGAAGGAATCGAAGACGAACGTGAGATAGCGCGGCAGGGTTTTAAGTACGAGGCCTTCCAGATGAGCTGACTTCAAACTTACGGTCCTTCATCAAATATGTGACCTTGGATAAAGTTGTTTTTTTTTTTTTTTCTGAAACGTTCCACTGGCCTCGCGCGTAACTTCACCGGAGGTGGTGCTTGTATGTGCTCTTGACTCTATTGCCAAGACTTGTCTGAACACAAACTTCACTGGAGACTATAAAGAAGCACTCCGGGGCTGGACCTGGAGTTCGGGTGGTAGACTGCCCTTAAACTATGGTCCTTAGCGCCACTTCAAATCACCCCAGTAATCTCAGCAGGAGGTTAAGAGTTCTAGGCCATCCTTAGCTGCACAGAGGCCTGCAAAAGCAAAACACGAAACAATAAAAAAGCCTTTTAAAATTGCCTGGTCGTAGAAATGTTAATAAATATATATACCCGAGGTCAAGAGGTGGAGTCAGGGTAAGAAACATAGTCTAATTACAAAGTTCATGGTTTAACCACAGCTCTAACCTATATGTAAATGATCTTGTAGATGTAAAGTACCCGGAAAAGTAGGATGGCAGCTGTTCTTGTTTTCGTGACTATAGGGCTATAAGCAACAAACTGACGTTATCAGAGAGCAATGTGTCCTTTGTTCACTGGAGAATGAAGGAGCAGAGAACTCTTGGTGATAGGAAATAGAATGTGAATGCCAGCATGAACTTTGCCGGTCTGTTACAACCTATGCTACTGAAATACACTGGAAATTACATAGGCAAAGCCACTGGGTTGGTATTAGCTCCGCAAGTTGGGCCGTGGAACTGAGTTGTCACCTACCTGCTTCATATCACTTACTACATTACTGACCCAGCACTTTCCCTCCATTTCAGGAACATGCACCTCCCCCCGACCCAACGGTACTATTTGGGCATCTTAATACAATTCTTGGAATCGACCCAAAAGCTAAAATCCAAAAACCATGATGTACACTTGAAACTATCACATATATCCACTTAAGGCCTGGTACAGATGCCTAAGATAATGTATAGGGAATGCTTTGGAATAAAAGTACTAGTAATGCGATTTTAAAAAGATGTCATACATGTTCTGATTGTTGGAATCTTACCTGAGGAAATTTTGTCATTAATGTGTGATTCTCACTCAGAATTTCATGTCGTTCTTGGTAAAGTCATTTTCCGAATAATTGTAGGGACAGGATGGGAAAAGCATAGCCCAGAAACCAGGTTATAGAAGGAGTGGCGTAATCTCTGCTGTTGTGAAGGTAGAGTAGGTATTTAGGTTCCAAGGAGAACTGTGTGCGGTTTTTACCGGGGCAGTCAATGCTGGTTCTTAGGCTAGTTTAGATCTGGCTCGGGATTCATAAAAGACCCGAGATTTTGGTGGCTTAAAAATAATCAAAGCTTACACTTCCACAGGTTAGAAATCTGGCACAGTCTGTCTTAACTGGTTCAAGCTGGAGAAGCAAATCCATTTTTTAGTCTTCTTGGATTTCTAGTTCAAGCACCTTCCTCCCTCTTCAGAATCAACAGTGACATCTCAAATTCGTACACTGCATCATTCTAATAGCTATTTCTGCCCCCCCATCCTCTTTAAAGGACCCATATGGTCACATTGGGCCCAACCATGTAGCTTAGAATCATTTCCCTATTTTAAGGTGCCTTGATTAGCAAACCTAGAGTCATTTGCATCCCTAAAGATCTTTGCAATTTAATCTAATGTATCTACAGGTTCCTAGGATTAGGATATGAAAATCTTTGGGGGCTACACATTTGTACTCATTTTGGTAGCAAGCACAGCCTTAATTAATTTGTAAGCATATGCTTAGTGTTTCCTCTGTAAAGGTTCTAATAGTAGAGACTTACAGGTCCCCAGCTCTGCCACTTACTGGTTAGGTTAATTCAGGCAAATTATTTAACCATTTCAAACCTGCAATATCCACATTTGTAAAGTGAGGAAAATGATAATGCCTACCTTATTAGATTGCTGTTTCATTTAAATAAGATAATACTGGGAAATAGCACAGTGTCTGGCTTGTGATGAGTACCCCTAAGTTTGGAGCTGTTATTATGTACCTTGAGGATTACAGAGTGCCTGCTCTCATGGAGTTAGCAGAATAAGACATGCTCACACATATGCATGTAGAATAAAATAACATAGAATAAATAGTGAAAATATAAAAAATTTACACTTAGTTGCTAATTAGTTTAATGCTGGTGAGAGAAGTAGATATAAGATATTCCCTACAATCAGGAAATGTCAGGAATATATGGGGCAGTTGTGGGAAGTAGGCTAGATCTAGAGAAGTGGAGGAGATGTTAGGCACGGGAACATCCTTCTTATGTTGACAAGGTGTCAGGAAACAGACTGACTTATGTGTCATCTCATGAGACCGATAGTATGGCCAGGCATCCATTTATTTGTTTCCAAGTTTCCTCAGGATGTTTAGGAGAAGAGTGGATTGTCAGCACAGGAGGGCTCAACTGTAGAAAGCTTAGAATACGAGGCTATAGAGGCCAGACTTTTTCCTCTCATAGTGGGAAGCCCTGGCAAGAGCAGAGGTAGGTTCATAGCAGCAATGTTTAGGAAGATTACCCAAAAAGAAAAGACAGCAGGAAACCTGTTGAGGAAATCTCTTCAGTGGTCCCCATGATAACGGCTGAAGGAGATGTGATGTTGTTCCACCCAAGAGAGGGGGAATGGATGCCTAAAACATGAGAAATTCAGAACAAGAGGCCTTGGTGATATTGTAGATCATGAAAGGAGGATTACAGATTCCTGGAAGGTTGGTGACAGCAATAATAGACATAAGACACGAGTCCTGCTTGTGTTTGCCCGTTTGTGTAAGGTACACACTCTGTCCAAGTGGCATGTGTTCAGCAGGCCGCTGGGAATGTGGAAGTGGAACGTGAGAGGGAGAGCATGGCCGCATAGTTAAGATGGAACGCCATCAGAGGGAGGTGGGGCTGCAGTTCTTCACCGCCACCACCCCTAACCGTTTATGGTCAGGCCCACTTTATTCCTGATGGAATCCTTCCTTGCTCACCTCACATTCCCTCCTACTCCCTGTTCTGGGCTGAACTTTGTCCTTCCCAAGTTCATATGTTGAAATCTTATCTCCCGCTGCCTTAGAATATGGCTGTATTTAGAAATAGGGTCTCTATGGAAATAACTAAAGGTTAAATGAGGTTATCTCCAATCTACTATTGCATTCTTATTGAAAGGGATTAGGACAAAGACACACACACACACACACACACATACACACACAGGAACAACCATATGAAACTAAGACTCCAGGATGATGAGAAAATACAGTTCCCTTGTTGCTAGTGGCCCTAGCAAATCAATATGCTTTCCAGGGAGCAGTGCCTTTGGGTTCCTACCTGTGGGAGCTGAAGGCCCTCTGAAGAACTCACTTGTTCCAAGAATTAAATTTGTTGAACAACTCACTTGTTCCGAGACTAACATTTCATCTGCTCTGAGTCTCCCACGGTCTACAATGGCCTGGGTTGTATTTAATAGTTTTCAGTGAATGAAAGGATAGTGATGCTCTTTATCTTGTGAGACGGTGGTGTCCAAAGCTGGTCCACAGGAGAGGGTGTTGGTCAAAGAAGCCTTTTGAGCGTGAGGCTTACAGCTGTTAGTTGGCTGTCATGCCGCCTGTTCATAAGGCTGGCACTGGCGATACTTCCCTCTGAAGTCGTGGGTGGACAGACAGATGTGCTGCTTCTGGTCGGACACTTTGCTGCACTTAATTAACTCATGTTTCCTCTCTTTGTACTTAATGACCACTCTGAATCTTATTTGGGTCTGTGTTTCAAGCTACAAAACAATATATCAGGAGCAGGAAGGCCAAGTCAGCACTTACAGTAGCCTGTGGAGGAAACGAATTCAGTGACGCATTCGCACAGCCACCCATCAGAGTGGAATAGAATGACCAGAACTTAGAAATTCTGACAGAGAAGCTGGACATGTTCCAAGCCCTGCCTTGTAGACTTCGGTGACAGCAAGATATTCAGATGAGAACCATGTCCTCTTTGTTCAGAAGAGCTGGCCTTTATGATGTATTGAAGCAGTGATCGAAGCAGTGATTATGAGAAAGACGCTGATGGACTATTCTCCATCTTCCCCGAGGACAGAGCGAGAGCAGCAGAACGGACTCCCCCGGAAGAGCGTGCCAGCAAAGGCCATGCCTAACTAGGTTGTTCTCTAGCTCCCTCTTCTGGGAGGCTCTGGTACAACCCTGAGTTTTTCTCTCTTCCACTTGTGGAATGATTGTTCTTGTGCCCAGTCCTATCAATAGATGGGGACTTCCCCAAGGACACATCTCATGTGTCATCTGTCTTTGTCTCTCATTCAGCTTCTAGCTGGCACCAGGTATCCCTCAGTGGCTGAATAGATTAGTTGACTAACCCTTTGTCCTTTAAAAACCTGTTAGTGTTGCCCAGAGACGCTCTGACTCTCTCCCCCCCCCCTCTCTCTCTCTGTGTGTTTGTGGGGGGGGGGAGGGGAAGAAAAGACTCTGAATAAACTACTATTGAAAATAACTGTGGTGTTGTATAGAAGATTTTATTTATTTATTTTTGAGACAAGATTTCACTGTGAAGCTCTAGTTCAGGGAAAAAAAAAGGAAAAAAATGAAAAGCAACCAAACAACAACAAAAAACAGACTGGCTTCATACTTGGGACAATATTTTTACTTTTTTCCCTCCCAAATACAGGGATTACAAGTATGTGCCACTACACTGAGTTAAATCATATTATTTTGGATATCAAGAGGTATATGAATAGTGTATTTGAGTATCTAGCCTATGGTTAATGATTTAAATACAGTTATCAACTGATTGATTTACGATGGCCTAGAAACATATATTTACCTTAAGTACTGTAAGGAGACAATGGCATTTCTACAACAAAGTGTAGGCAACAAAAGGAACACAAGTCTTCCTTAGAATTTACATGTCAGGTGCTCAGTAATGCTGTGTCATTTAGTGCACACGCGCACACACACACACACACACACACACACTTCTTGATATGAATATTGTTTGCTCAGTTTTGTAGAACAGGGAACTGAGGTGCAGAGATGCTTATCCATGTTTATTCAGTTCATTGTATGTGCTAGACACTAATCTGGGGTATGACAACTACAAGGCACAGAAACCGTGCCCTCACGGGACTTACCATCTAGCTGTCAAAGGAAACACAAGAGATTAGAAAGATATAAGAGGGCTGGAGAGATGGCTCAGTGGTCAAGAGCACCGACTGTTCTTCCGGAGGTCCTGAATTCGATTCCCAGCATCCACATGGCAGCTAACAACTGTCTGTAATTCCAAGATCTGACACCCTTACACAGTTATACATGCAGGCAAAACACCAACTCACATAAAATAAAAATAAATATTTAAAAAAGGAAAGATGTAAGAGACTGTTGTCAATGCTCTTTGGAAAGCACACCCGTGCCCAGGAGACCCTTGCAGCACAGTGGTGTACTGAGAAGCAAATACACACTGCACCAGGGCTGGTTCTCAGAGCTACATTAAGATGTAAGGTTATAATTGCTCCCCGAGAGTAAGTACATGATTCCTGGGAGCACACTGGAAATAATCAGGGAGGATTCTCTGAGCAAGCAATGTGACCTGAAACCCGAAGGTTGAATAGGAGTTCCCTAGGTTAAATCAAAAGGGAGCAGAATGTGCAAAGGGCCAGAGTTGAAAATGAATATGTTCCTTAAGCATTAATTTTGTCTCGACTAGAGATTTTGAGGAAGAAATGAAAAGGGAAAGGTAACCTGAGGTAAGCCCTGTGAGTTGTCATATAGAACTCAGATTCAGGGTTGAGGTAACCAGGAAAGACCAAGGAAAATGTAGCGTGAACAAAGCCAAAGCAGGGGTAATATCTTATCCATAAGTGGAAAGAGAATTGGAATTGTAACAGTCTACTCTGGAGCTCACCTGTGGTCAGTGTCTACCACATCAGGGAAGATTCTGTAGGCAAGGAGGAGGGAGGAGGGGGAGGAGGAGGAAGAGCAGGAGGAAGAAGAGGAGCAGGAAGAGGAAGAAGAGCAGGAGGAGGAGGAAAGGAGGAAGGAAGGAAAGAAAGAAGAGAGGTCGTTCCTCTCTTTCCTCTCGGAACTTTGCCGTTAAGATCTCCTGGGGCTGCAGCAGCCTAGGGAGGAGGAAGGTGTGCCCCTCCCCTTTCCTTTGCTTTTCCCAAGAGGTGCTTGTACTTCGGAAGGATTCTGCAGCAGCTCTCCTGTCCCTCGATCACTTCTCCCGTCCGTCCTGAGGTTGACATGGTCTCTTGCAAGTCTGTGCCACATCTGCCGGTGTGCAGTGGTCGCCTGCTCCTCCACACATGGGAGGCTTCTATTGCCATCCAGAAACCAGGCGAGCGAGTATCCCAGCTTCCTGCTTCAAAAAGGAGCAGATGTGGGGGCAGAGAGGCGCTACCTTGTCCTCCCTGGGTGTCTTGCTGGGTGGGTGTGAGGGGCATATTCGTGGATTTATTTCACACTTTTCTTGTATACCACCTTGCTAAAGATCGCCACCCACACCAATACTTAACTTAATAGATGAATCATTATTTTATATTTTGGAACCTCAAAATGTTAAAATACCTTTGTAATAAGTAAGTATCTCCAACAATTGCTCAAGAGAGGTAGTGATGGAACTTATTCTCTTTATGGAATGGCTGTTTTTACCCATGTTTATACACACACACACACACACACACACACACACACACACACACACACACATCAGCTAAGGGGACAGTCTGTCTCAGACTCCCTCAGTTCAAATTGTAATTCTGACAGTGTCCAGCTGAGTGACATTGGGAGGCTACTTAACATTTTTGTACCTCCATGTTTCTCTCAGTAAGAAAGAGATACCAGTATCCATCTTACAGTGGAGGGGTTAAGTGAGTTCATTTAGCATGTACTTAGAATGATAGCTGGCCTACAGCAGGTGCCCCATAAGTGTCAAGCTGCTGCCATTTTTCATTTGGTACAAATAGTCTTTCTTCCTTCCTTTCCTTCTTCCTTTTCTCTCCCTCCTTCTCCCTCCCCTCCCCCTCCCTTCTTTTCTTCCTGTGGGTTTGTACAGTTGTGCATTGTAGGAGCATGTATGTGGAGGCCAGGGGTCAGCATCAGGTGTCCTTCCTCAACTGCTCCTCACCTTAATTTTTGAGACAGGATCTCTCACTGACAATGGAGCTCATTTATTTGTCTAGATTGTTTGGCCAATGAGCGTTGGGGCACAGCCTGTCTCCCTCTCCCAGTGCTAGGATTCCAGATGCCTGACTTTGACATGAGTGCTGGAGATCCAAACTCAGGATCTCATGCAGGCTGAGCTGGGCCAGCTCTTCCCAGACTGAGCTCTGTCCTCAGCTTATTTTTACTTTCAGAGAGTCTAGCTGTCAGTTCCAGATAGATGCTTAGGAGAAGCTTGGGAGGAATAAGTCATGCTGCCCTTTATTCGAGCATTGTTAAACCTACCGCTACAAAACAGATGACAACGACACCAGGCTCTCTGCAGGATCAAAGCAGGAAGGCACAGCTCTGCTGTGCTAAGTTTAGGGGTTGCTCAGAGCATTTGCAAAGGACAGAATAATATCCTGCGTGTTAGCACATGTCACATCAATCATCTTCAACACCCTTCAGGGCAGTGCAGTACCACACAGCCCAGCACAAATTGCAGAGCCACTAAGAATAGTTTAAATGTAGATAATGTACTCTGTACGCCTAACATTCCGATTTTTCCCAAGTCACTGGTGAAGATACTGGTGGTGAGTATTTCTATGTGAATTTCTTTTTAAAAGCAGTCAAAATGTTACTATTTAAAAGTAATCTTTTCATGGTCAGTTCATCTTTTAGCTTCTAATACATAGGCAAGAAGAAATGGCTTCAACCAAAGGGCTCCTGCACAGATAAAGGAGAAGGATACTTTCTTCCTCTTCTTCTTCTAGCAGAGGCTATGCTAAGCAAGGAGGTCTCTTTTGTCTGCATAGCCTGGGAATGCGCAGGTGACTGTGAAGACAGCCATGGGGGGGACAAGAGTGGGCATATGGTCCTCATTGGCACAGCATAACAAAGTAATTAAAAATGTCTTAAAATGCAGAAAGCCCCCAAACTGTAAAGTATATCATAGTGGATGTCAAATTAGCATTTTTCTGCTTCTTTTTAACAATGCCACAATCTCATTAATCTACAGAAGGATCTAAATGCATGGACTCCAACCAGTTGGCTGGACATATGTTGCACGTTGGACTGGCCATTTGGCTGGATCAGATTAAAGTAGAGAAACTGCATATTTTTTGGGCACCGAATACAAATCTGGACCTGCTTATTACTTTTGTCCTCTCTTTTTTAGAGTGATGGATTTGTAAGTGCCAAAAATTCAGTACCAACTTGCTTTTAAAAAGGAAAAAAAGAGAAGGGCTATGAAGAAACTTGACAGAAAAAAGACAAAGGACTGAGGATGGAGATTCCAAAGCTGGCTTCAGAGGGGTGGGCTATTCGAGATGGCAACACTCACACCAACAATGTTATACATTAGAAAGGTCAAATCCACTGGCTTTGGCTCATTTATAGACAAGGTGGCTCAGCCCCTTAAGGGTTTCATTTGGTATGTTATCAGGTACTATTAAACCACTTAGCATACTGCTTTGCCTTAATCTTTTTTTTTTTTTTAACAAATACAAAATTTAATAACCATCCAAATTTTATCAAAAGAACAACAAATGCATTTTGTTTACCCATGTGGCTACACTCACTAATATGTCCTGAGAATTTATAGATGCTCAGGACATTGTCCAAAATGTTATAAGAATAAACATTTGAATGTGATCCAGTAAGATGCTTGTACTTAGGACAAATTTAGAGCTAGTTCATGACCACACAAGAAGTGGCATTTTGTGGAAGGTGTCAAGGGCAATGTGGACTTTCAATAAATCAACTCCTATCTACGGGTATGTTTGTTGGAAGGGATGGTTAGGTTAGGGTCAGAATCACCTTCAGGAAGGAGGTAGCATTTGAACAGTGGAAGTAGGTCTCTGACAGGCAGAATCAGGAAGGTGATTTGGCACCCCTGCACTCAGCCTTGGATGTCAGAAACCATGGGGGTAGGAGTGTATGAGTGCACTGGAGGATGAATTTGGAGAAGCAGATGGTGGTTACCATTTGGTACTTGGGATGCTATGGTAGGTCAAGGGGTGTTCAGGGCAGTCACAAGTGTGTGCAATCTCCTGAATGGAAAAAATCCATTCTTCAGGGTGAGCCTCATGGCAGTATGTGTGCTGGGGACAATATCATCCTGGGAAGATGATGGCGGATCGGGAAAGATATGCTGAAGACCTTATCTGAAGAAAGGCAGTGGGAAACAGAGATGAGGTACAGGTAGGATGACCCCAAGAAGAGAAGCCATGTGATACTGAGGCTACTTACTTGATAAGGCAACAGGTTCAGAAGATGTCAAAATGATCGTTTGAAACAACAGTTGGTCATTTGTAGGCAGACTGGCTACACAAAGCACTCTGGTTGATAAAATGATTAATGAACAAATTTGTTTGAAAAGATGCCTTTTCAGACACTAAGCCTTTTAGAAGACTATACTGATGCTCAGGAGGCAGAGGCAGGAGAATCTCTATGAATTTGAGATCAGTCTGATCTACTTAATTACAGGACAGCCAGAGGTACATAGTGAGACCCTGTCTCAAAACAAAACAAAAACTCAAAAACAAACAAACAAGACCCCCAAGACTTTAGTCCCTCAGACTAAGAGAGAAACTGTTGGGACTAGGATGGATGTGGCAAAATGGTGGCCTGGTCTCATGCTTGGTTTTAAATTGTTCAACCTTATATCCTGGAAGCTAGATGCTCTTTCTTGACCTTTTTAGAAAAGCAAGAAAGTGCAGGAGAGCCAAAAGTTGAAACTGTCTCCTGCAGCTGCCAGTGCTGTCATAGCCCTCTGAGATCATAGCCCTCTGAGATCGTAGCCCTCTGAGGTCATAGCCCTCTGAGATCATAGCCCTCTGAGATCATAGCCCTCTGAGATCATAGCCCTCTGAGGTCATAGCCCTCTGAGATCATAGCCCTCTGAGATCATAGCCCTCCGAGAGCATAGATAGCCCTCTGAGAGCATAGCCCTCTGAGAGCATAGCCCTCTGAGATCATAGCCCTCTGAGATCATAGCCCTCTGAGATCATAGCCCTCCGAGAGCATAGATAGCCCTCTGAGAGCATAGCCCTCTGAGAGCATAGCCCTCTGAGAACATAGATAGCCCTCTGAGAGCATAGCCCTCTGAGAGCATAGCCCTCTGAGAACATAGATAGCCCTCTGAGAGCATAGCCCTCTGAGAGCATAGCCCTCTGAGATCATAGCCCTCTGAGAGCATAGCCCTCTGAGAT